>JANHFT010003769.1:141744-156101 GCA_032467955.1 Pseudoxenodon macrops
TGCTAACGATCTTCCAGGCTTTGCAGGCTTTTTTCATTGCTTCTCTCTATCAGCTGTGCTTTAGAAGCTTTTTTTCATCCTAACCAGGGGATAAAATAATGTGCTGAAGCTGACCAGATTAAGGATGCTAGCCAGATTAATACCTGGTAGGGAAATTCTCCCCCCTATTTTCCTCCCCAAAAACTAAGGTGCATCTTATGCTCTGAAAAATACGGTGTGGCTTTCTGAAATTATTTAGAAGTTCATAATTATGTAAAGCAAAGAAAAACCTTACTATCCTGTGAGACACTCTATTGCTGCCAGCAATGAATGTCAGCAGTTCTCAAGCAAGGATAGTTGGAATCTCTTTCTTCTGATGTTAAAACTAATGAAAGCAGATCTTGATGAAAGAAATTTAATTATTAAATAGTTTCCTCCATGGCAAAACAGTTAGTGAAACCAAATTCAATTGTAAAAATATCGGCAGCAGAAATAATGTTACAAATCATGAAGAAAACTGTGCTGGAACAAACCAAAGATCAATCTAGCTCAACATCTGCTTTTCAATGAACCCAAACCAGGGGTGGGTTATGGTTCTTTTTGCTGTTGGTTCACTCAAGGTTGAGCCTTGCGCCCGCGCCCACCCAGCAATCAAAAATTAGCTTCTGCGCATGCGCAGAAGCAAAATCCAAGATGGTGATGCCCAGGGAGACACTGACAGAACCGGCTCCATGATGTCATTGTCGAGTTACTAATGGTTCTAGAACCAATAGGAACCCACCTCTGACCCAAACCATGAGCTCAATAGCACCTATCTACCTATGCTTTCCAGGAGCTGACTCTGCAAAGTATAGGGCTTCTAATTCTAAAGGAATTTAAAGCAATCACAATAATTAATTATTGATTTTATCTTGTATTAATTAGGGTTAAGACAGATAAATCAGACACTTTGTTAGCACAGAGTTCTATTTTGCAAACAGCCAAACATCCATTCATTCGCTAGTATGTTCATGGTTTAATGTTCACCATTAGGCACTGTCATTAAGAAACTATGTCCCAAGGACAAATTCTTGAAAATAATAGCTGAAAGGAAAGTTCACTGGAATAAATGTTGGGCTTGTTATCCATTTCAGTGAGGGAAAGATTGAATGGGTATGTTTTTCATTATGCTCTTCTTTCAAGAAGAAAGACATTAAGTTGCAGTTATTAGTATTTATACAGACTTTAGCTTGATTGTCATCTAGTTAGCATTGAAATACTTTTGTTGAAAACAAGAATGAATGAAACCAACATCTGTCAATATCTACCAACTGAAAAGAATCGTAACAATGTTAACAGCAGAAATACAATACTGTTTTTTATCTGTAGGAAAAGTCACACAGCATTAAGGCCTCCATAATAATTTATGGGGAATATCCAAACTGATTGCACAAAAATCAAAGTTTACACCAAACATAAACTTTGCTTCATGGTAAGAATCCACCAATTTTTGAATTGTATTTCTCATGAATAAAAATATCAATTAAAAGAATTTAATTTCCCCTAATTAAAAGAAATGAAGCCAAGTACCTTACTATGAAAAACAGTTGTGTTATAAATGTATTTGAAAGTTATGGAAAAACAATGTGGAATGTCTTATCGGATCATACATAAAAACAATCTTATGCAAGAGCCTGCCTCCAAGAATTACAGCAGAATTGATGATGAGGATCCAATTGTTATATATTTTCTCTTCTCTTTTCCATTCCTAAATTTGGTGTCTACAGCTGCTTTTATTAATAGTCGATCTCTCAGCCTAGCACACTTTTAACATCTCACTGTGGGCACAAAATGAGAAAAACTGGGAATTTAGTTTTCCCTGTGGCTTTCTGCTGTGGACTCTACTCATTACAATCTAAAGACCTTCCCCCTATTGCATTGTATTACAGATACCTGCAAAGCAGGGCATGTTGGGAAACTATGAGGTTTCCCAGCTTGGAAAACTATGTACAGCCACAATTCTGAACATAGAATTGGTCCTGGATTCAAGAGCTGAATCCGCAAGAAATTTGCCAAGCAAAATCTCTTCCAGCTCCTATAACATTTATTCTCAAGACTTCTACCAGCAGGAGGAGGGCTAAGGGATGTCTTCCCTCCTTTCATTTTGCCGTAGGAAACTGTGAACTTTTTATAACTTCTCCTAATATCATTAGGAAACAGTCTACAGACCAATGAACAGTTTACCCATGAAGTTACAATAGAAACTTCATAGTGTGCTATTAAATGAATAGTCAAATAACCTCTTAGGGAGAGGAACTTATTTTCCCAACTTCCTTCCAATTTAGTTCCCTCCCAGTATCTTTTGTACCTGCTTGTTGATATGGGTCTTTAACCTGGGTTTCCTTCCTCTCTCTTTCTCTTTTGTTGGAGCATCTTTCTTAGGTCATATCTCCTAACCATTTCTCAGTGCCAATTGTTTCTCCGGCATTTCAGATTGCCTTCCATCTTGTCCACAAGTAGTATTTATGCCAGGAGAACTTCTGCTAGTTGCATATCTCTCCCTTCTTTCTCTTATGCTTTGTCTCTCTCTTCCTCCTTATATCACCCAAATTAGAATCCCATCTGCAGTGCTGAGCTAGCTTGCTGTCTTTCTCTTCTCTCCCAAAATAGCTTCTTTTCCTCAATTCTATCTCCTCTCCCATTGCCTTTAGGGTTAATTAAACTATAACCTAATTAAACTGTAACCTTTAGCACTAATTGAAGTATAGCGTATCTCCCAGGAAATCTTGCTATCTCTTCCCCAAATCAGTGCCTCCCTTTACTTACTACCCATCATAAAACAGTTTGTTTCCTGTTGTCTAGCTATTTAGTTTACAACCCAGACAGTGACAGCAATAACCCAAAGTTATTTCAAATCCTGTCCCATAGAAAGAGGATGACCTAGAGACAGTTGGATGATCTGTTTGGGCATATAAAGGCTGTGATTCACTTCCTTCATCCAATGCCACCGTGAGCACCATGTTCTGTCTGTCCATTGATACCTGACTTTCACCTTTTGGTTAAAAGAGCTCCACATATTACAATGCAAATACAATAGCTCCCTATGGATGCCAATTATCTACAGTGCTCATATCTATTATGCAAGCAGCATTATCTGAATCCCAATAATCAACCTGGATATAAGTGAGTTCAAAAGATCTGAATATTGTTCAGGTTTCAAATATCAAGCAAGCCTCCTCACTTCCTCTCTCAGGTCTTCACTCTCTAAGTAGAGTACCATGAATGTAAGGCTATAGAAATGTTCAGGTAAGTCTCCTTGACCCTTTACTTCTTTGGTAGCTCCTGCTTAGGCTGTTTTGCTTTTCCTTTCCATGTGTCACCATTTCTGGATGGAGCCAGCAAGGGAACATAGTGGCTCAACTAGTCTGTTTCTGCATAACATTCATCAGATTGAATAAATAATAGTGATGTCTTGTAACACATTAATTCCAACCAAAAGCAAGAAAATAAATCACAAGCAGATTTGTCTGTTTTAATCTCTGAATTCATATGCTAAGCTTGAGAAGTAAAACATGATTGTTTCCTTATTTCTTTCCCAACCCAGCCACTGCTTTGGAACCTTGCAGGGCTTAGCTTGAATTTTTCATGTCCTTAATTTGTTTTTTCCTCTAAACTATGTATTAAAAAAACAAGATAATAATTTGATGGTCACTAGGTGAGCTTTGTCAGATCAGTACGGGATGCATTTCCATTTGCATGTTTGCTGCCATGACCTCTGACCCAAGAGTGCTTATTTTCTGGGAGCAAACACACACACACAGGCACACATGCATACAGATACAGACACAAGCACTTGAAGGTACAGAAGAAGCACGTCTTGGGAAAGAAGGAAACACAGAGATTTGCATTAATAAGCCTCAAGGATATTCAAGATGTTCCAAGCATGTCAGCAGCACGTCTCACATGAGTGGGAAACATGCTGGGGAAGGGGGGGGGGGATGGATACATCATTCGGTATATTCTTTGTGCGTGTGGTATGCATGTACTCCTTAAATTGCCAGCTTCAGACATTGGAAACAATATTGGATTCTGAAAGGAAAGCTCTCGTAGTCATGTAATTAATTAGGAAGGACAGTCCATTTTTTTCTGGTTTCCTTTTGCTGAATAATTAATTCATGAATGTTGACTTATCAAAATCACTCTTTTTCCATGCTCTGTGCTCATATTCACTACAAACAAGGGAAAATTGAATTCATACACAGGCATGGTTTATGTAAGTAGAAAAGGGCATCTCTTAACTCTTCTATACCATATGAACTTTTATTTTGCACTACCCCTGATAGTGTCTTGGTAGATGACAATTTCATCATGACATCCTGATTAATAAGCCAGTTAAGTGAACAATGATGATGAACTGGATAGTGAGATAATTGTACTCAAAAAGTGCTCATCAAAGACTTCTTATGGAACTGGATAGAAATATCACCTGGTATGTCTCAAAGTTCAGGCTTAGATTTCCTACTCTTTCATATTTTTTATTAATGACTTGAATAAGAAGATTGAGGAAATGAGAATTGCAGATGGCTGAGTAATTGGCTGGGAGAAAAAACAGGCAATTTTAGATTGGAGTGGCTGAAAGTAATTAAATGAAATTTAACAGCGTTAGATGAAAAGTTCTTCCCTTAGGAAATAATAATAATAATCAAACGCATATGTATAGAATGGGGAATATCTGGTTTGGTAGTGATATTTGTGAAAAAGATCTTGGGATAGTTATTGATTACATCCTGAACTTGAGCCAGCAGTGTGTTCTGCATGCAAAAAAAGACAAATCCAATTGTGGGTTGAATCAACAGATGTACCATTTCCAAACCACAGAAAGTAAACATTCCAGTTTATTCAACTTTGGCCACATACTACCTGTGTTTTCGATACCACCCTTTTTCAACAATTTAGAGAAATGCGAGGAGGTTTGGAAAAATGCAACAAGAAGGATGATCAGCAAGTTAAAATGCAAGACCATGACAACAGATTGAAGAAACTGGATATATTTAGAAAATATGACTAATAAGGAATATGAAAGCATTCTTCAGATATAGCCTGTGAAAAAATGTCAGACAGAAGAAGCTCAAGACCTGTTTCCTGTTATTAAAGAATAGAAGATACAATGGGCTTAATTCAGGCAGATTCCAGCAGAAAGCTAGAAAAACTTCCAATAGTAAAAATAGTTTGACAGTGGAACCAATTACCAAAATAAAATGATGGCCTTCCTTTCACTCAATTTGTTTATGTGGAGCCTAGATAGCCAGATGTTTGCAATTTTGTAATTTATATTTCTACATGATGAAGAGGTTGGACTTAGTGACCTAAACCAGCGGTCACGAACTGGTGGTCCATGGACCACTGGTGGTCTGTGGTGGGCCGCAAAAATAATAATTGCATTTTTTATATTGCACTAAATCAGGAGTCCTCAAACTATGGATCCTGGCCTGGATATGTGCAATGAACATTTGTGTTGCTGCAGAGAATCTTCCCCTTTGGAGTCTTTTTGTGCAGGTCGGAGGTGGGCAGAAATTCCAACTTAGGGTCTGCTTCAGCCTTCTGGTGTGGGGCTTTGGGTGAAGACTGGAGACTGGAAGGAAGCGCTGCTGGTGGCGAAAAGCCGGAGGGGCTTGTTCCAGTGGGACTGTATCATGGCCTGGAACTGGCTGACCATCTCAGCCCGCTGAGCCTCCAGGTGCCGGTACCTGGTCTTGCACTCCCACAGGTTTTCCCTCTGCTTGGAAAGCCTATGCTTGTAGTCCTAGTGAGGTGTTTTTGCTGAGCCTCCTTGGTCAGATCCAATTTGAACTGAGTCAGCTGTTTTGCCAAATCTTTCTCATGGTGGCTGCTTAGCTCCAGCAACTGCTTCCTGTTGGAGCCCTAAGGATCCCAGGCAGGCAGGTGAGGAGTAGTTGGGAATGGAGGGGTGAGTAGAGGCTGGCGAAGCGCCCCTTGATGTGAGTGACATAAAGTTAGCCACGTCCACCCAGTTGGTCATTAGGAAGATCGTATTAGTGGTTCACGGAATTTAAAATTATGAATTTAGTGATCCCTGAGGTCAGAAAGGTTGGTTACCCCTGGCCTAAATAACCTTTCACCTTTAGAAAACAAGTCTGAATTATTATTTTTTGCATTCTTTTGTTTTCACCTGTGGCAATCCAGAGATTTTCAATGGGTTAGAGTCATGCCACTATTGTGCCATAGCACAATAGCACAATACCTATTCAATCCACAAAAAGTCAAAAGCATAAAACAAAAATTATACAAAAGCCAACCAAATATGAAGAATAAAGATGGAATCGTGAAGCACCTGTATTTTTTCCCTCCATTTTACTTTGAAAGTAAGTTCCTGTTCAATTGGAGCACCACAATACATAGCAAAAAGATGCAATTTAGACAGATCACAACAAGGAATTTGATTTGTAGGATTTCAAATAGCAGCTACTTTCAGAATCAACCAGATTCTGATATTCCTTTGGTACTGAAGTTTCAAGAAGCCAAAACTAGAACTGGAGAAGTTGTACTTTCACTATAGAGCACAATTTTCCAACTATTTCAGGCTAGTGAAACCTGTTAGTTGAACAAAAATGGAATTCCTGATCAAGAGATAGTGATGGGAAATTATCTCCATGAGCTCTTTTTTAAATTTTGTCCTGAATTTCTCAGGGAACCCCATCAAATTCTTGTGGAACCTCATCAAACTCTTGAGGAGCATAGTTTGAAATATCTTGCTAAATATTATAAGTGATCATCAGTAACAGACCTCTGACTCACAACATGAGGCAGCCTCTGACTGGAGGTGGGTAGACTTTCTTGCCCCCTTCATACAGTCCCATGGTTTGGTCCAACTCTAAGCAGTAGACATTAAATTATCTTCAGTGTGCTTCCTAAAAAATGACATCATCTAGATGTCAAAGACTAGAGAAACATATGATTTCAATTCCCCCCTCCCTCAATGACATGATAAAGTGTTTACAACCACATAGGGAGATGTTTCATAGGGAGATGGCTTGCTGGTGGGATTCTATTTCTAATAACCACTGAAATTATCTCATGTTAGCATAAAGAAAACAAAAAGATACCTTGCACCAAATCCATTCATTCATCTAATTCAACATGACTCCATCAAATCAAGCTTGATTACTGAAGAGTTGATTCTTGGCACAAGATGGAAATGGCTTTTCCATTGCCTTCTTTCTAGAGTGTTCTTTTCAATTTCCCAATTCAGCTCTGAGATTTTCTGGTGATCTTCCACACAAGGCTACATTGTTCAGCTAAATTGTCATCAGCCAAATCTGATAAGTGTTGTTCCTACACCCCCCCCTGGTTATAGTGGTGGTCATTATACAGTGATAATGCATAGCAGAATATGCAACACAGCGTGCTTAGATTTCAGTGTGTGGCAGAAAATACAAGGCCCAGAGCTGCACTCCTGAAAAGGGGAAATGCCAACTAATTCAGTATCCTCTCTGAAAGGAAGCAGGTATATCTGCAAAACTTTGAGATCTTTCCTAACAACCAAAGCATCAACGTTATTCTGTGCTTAATTCTGGGAGCTGCCATTCATATTTAAATCCTATACTGTTAGGATCATTCTGCATTCTCTCCAGCTCTGTGTGAGGTTCATGCTATCCTTTCCTCCAGTTTTATCCTCAATAGAAGCCTTGTGAGGTGCACTGACCTGAGAGCCAGTGACTTTCCCAAGAGTTTCAGCTAAAGGGGTTTTATGACAGATTTCACCCCAGGTTTCTTTGGGGAGAGAAGGGGGGAGAGGTGGAGAGGAAGACTTCCTTTTCACCCCATCTTTCTCACTGTCGTATTCTCTCCTTACATTGTGAGACCCACGAAGATACTTCGCTGCCTTAAGCAGAATCAGCTATTTTTGCTCGCTGTAAGTCCCTCCCTTTGGAGGGGGGGAATTGCGAAATTGTTGAAAGTAACTGAGTCTATCTGCATATTAATGAGTCAGAGGAAAAGGGCAGCAGGAGCTGTTTTAAAAGAGGAGGAAAGCCTCCGTGCTCAGGCAGAGAGAGGAGCTGAAACTGGCGGGACGTGCAGGAAGAGACACAACAGAAACCAGGAGAGCAAAGCCGGACGAGTCAGTCACGATCCGTCCTTTGGCCTGGCACCTCTCAAACGCCATCTGACCCCACACTATCTGAACAATCCCGGGAGCGAAGAGAAAGCAGGTTAACTCAGTGAGACCTAAGTGAACCCATTTCTAGGCTCTTCAGGTCTCACTATGAAGCTTTTGACCGCAGTTCTCCTCTTATTGGTCCTGGTAATCTGCTTTACCAGCGTAGAAGGTAAGTTACAGGTTCCTCACTAACCACTGTCTCTCTCACTCACTCTGGTGTTTTTCCCTTTCATCCCTCACCAAAACAGCAGATTTAAATACAATTGTGGTCCTTGGAAGGACTTAGAAAAAAGAAAAATGACAAGAGACCACAGAATATAGTTTTGCAAAAATGAGAAATATCAGCAAAGCTCCCATGAAAAGCCATGGGTAGCCCTAGTTGGCATTTAATTTTTCAGCCAAAGTTTACTTCTTGGAATGACCAGCTTTGAAGGGTGAACTCATTCATGGTTTTGCACAGTGGAAAAAGAGAACAGAACTCAAACAGGTGCAGGTATCAAGAATGTTTAACATTTTGGTTTTGTTGGAAGTCTTGAATTGTTTGTTGTTAAATTTCTCTTTGGCCCAGCTTGGTACTGCGTTGTTTTTTGTTTTTTGTTTGCAGCTTGTAGAGTGTAAAATGATGAATTTGGAATGCTTTTGGCATACTCTTTTAATATTTCTCAAAAGGAAAGAAATTAACACCCATGAAAGTCATTGGTCATATTGTTTATTTTCCTTAAGCTTTTCTTTGTCATTAAATTTCAACACAGCAGGTGCAGAATTAATAAGATGGGGTTGTCACATGGCTTCCTATACACAAAGGTTGCAATCCAGTGGGTTTAACTGGGAGTTAGCCCTACTAGATCTAATGGATCTAATTTCTGTACATAAACAGAACCATTTACACATCTTCTGTCTACTTCAACTGAATGTAAACTGCTTAAGGATATGCAGGAGTGAAGCCTTGGTATAAAAATGTTTACAAATATAGCACTTGTTTTTTAAAGTGAAACTATAAACAAATCAGATGCTTCTGTAGATTTTAAAATAATATTTGAACTTAGTCCATACACAAATGGACACATACGTTTTGTCTTATAGGATCAAAATGCAAATGCTTAAGAAAGGGTCCGAAAATAAGATTCTCTGATATTCAGAAACTTGAAGAGCGGCCAAAATATCCATATTGCAAGGAACGAATGATCATGTAAGTTTTTTAAAAAAAACAGTGTTATATCTAAATCTAATTTAATCTGCTTTTCTGCAAATGTTAAAATGATTAAAATAATCTGTTTATTACAGAAGAGTATGATATTTAGTGTAGCAAACTAGCTTGAAACTTGTTTTTTCTCTTACATTTAGTAAACATCATTAATTTATTAAATGTAAAATAAAAATGTAATATGAGGTTAGAAATGCAATAAATCTTTTCAGTTGTTTATGTACCTGTACTTATTTATTTGTGTATGTGTGGACATTAGAGTTTCCACATTCTGAATCTTAATCTTCACAGAAGCAATTAACCAAAATATTTATTATAAAATGCTGCAGGACAATGCAACTATTCCAATCCCATTCTCTTAAGTGACTAAAAATCTTTAACTGTAATGTAATACTGAGTACATTTATTTTTGAGTCCATTAAGCTCAGTGAGATGTAAACTAAACATTTGGACTGTGCATAAGGAATCTCTCAGCTGAGTAAAGCTGCTGATTTCAGTACCCAAAATCACCTATTTGGGAAGTTGTGCTAAATAGCATTACTTGTCAAGTCATTGTTAATCATGGCTACTTTATATAATACTCCTCACCCCTTTGACTGTCATATCAAAAACATGCTAATGAAAAAAAAATCATTAAAAAATTTCCTTTAAAAGAATCCCACATAGAACTTTCCGTATGGGCTCTGAAACCCACTTAAGTAACAAATGTAGATGAACTGGTCCTACTTTAAAAAAAAAAGGATAGTTGTAGTACATCACAGCTCTCCTCTGTGTCAACTGATGCAAGAAAACAGGACCCTTATAAATAGGCATTTAGCAATATTGCCTTTACTTTCAAGTGATAAATCAAATATGAGAGATGGAGGAAACTTGCAATAACTACTTTCAGATCCCATAACAACTTTTTTGTGGTAAGTTTCATTACTAGACGCCCCACCCCAAAAAAACGTTTACTAGCTAAATTATATAATGCCAAATAGCCGGTAGCTTCTTTTATTTTAGACATGTACCACAATGATATAACTCAGGACACCACAGATATTAGTTCGAAAAAGTCGGCAGAAGTTGGGAAAAAGGCTCTCTTGTAGAATCAAGATTCACCTGCCTTATCACACTTTGAGAAAAGGAAGTGGCCAGAATGAACCTTTTCCATACTGGATGCTACCGTATAAAAACAGTTTCCACGGTAAAGATATTAAAAAGAGTCATTGCCTGCTCACTTTTATCAGTCTCTTGTGATTCCTCATTGAAATGATGAGTGATCTATGAACCGAAAGGCACAGCTGACCTCACTATTGTGTTGGGATGATGGCAAGAATTATTGCCATCATTAAGAATTATTTTTTCCCCACACTTTTTTTTATCACATTGATTCTTTTGCTCTAGCAGGAAGAGAACAAATTTGACCCAGGAAACAATGTTTCCAAACAACACTTTCTGATGCTTCCTTTTAGTTTTTCTTCGGAACCAGTTGAATTTCTTTGCTTGATTTAATTGCTGGTAATTTCAGATTTTTCATATTGATAACTCCAATGGTTTCTCAGGCAAATGTATTAATCTTTAAGAAAAGATACTTTAAAAACAAACGTAAAAAAGAATCAAGATTTTTTTTCACTGAACATTTTCTTTCTGAATCTCTCTGGTTAGATATACAGATATTTGTTAAGGCTAAATCTGTTGGGTAGGGAAATGGATGAATTCAACACCAATACAACTAACTTACAATAATAATTAAACATTTCATAACATACTCAGTATATAAATATTCAAAGAAATACACTAATTTTTAGTCTGCTTATTAACTGACTCCTGTAGCAGAATCAAATTGAGATAAGCTGAACTGCTGTATCCATAAAAGTTATTTAAAATGGTGCTTTTAGCATTTCTGACATCTTATTTAACTTGTCTGCATTGTTCTTCACTTCACATGCATTTTCTATAACGTGCCCACCCACTCTTACCAGGACCGAAATAGGGATTAACAGATGTTCATTTTTTTTAATAAATTGACTCTGCACTCTGTTTTATTATAATCTATTAGGATCATTCCTAAAACTAATTTTGCAGCTGGCATATACACTTCATCACAGTTCAAAGTTCAGAGGTGGGTGATATCTGGATTATGCATGCGCTGTTCATCAAACCCTTTTACCTCTCTGCTCATTTAATGAATGTGAAGCACTTCTGCACAGTGCTAACCAGAGTGAGAGGAGGCATAAGTTAAAATGTTCAGATCTTGGAACAATGCATATCTAGAGATTTATACAAAATCAAGAAATTAAAAATAATTGCAGTTGATTGCTAATGTATTGTTTCTTCTTTGCAAGCAATATCAAATTGTTTAACAGACCATAAAAAAAATTCTTGTAGCTAGGAAGAATGTGCATTGCCAAAGCAATTTCTTCCACTCTGTTCTGAATCACTATCACTTCTTTCGCAGGTCTGTACTCAGTCTGGTATATATGGCAGTTAAATAAGTCTATCGCAAATATTCAAGATACTTCATAAAAATCAAATTATATACACAGTCATTTGGAGGTGACTGAAATTTATTTTCATTTCATTATGGATATTTTCTCTGTAAATTTGAAGGCATTCAAAAATAGCAGATTCAAGATTTTCTGATATATTATTTGTTTAAAATGTGCAATATCTGCCAAAAAGTGTAGTTGAAGCTGTGTAATAATTAATACGTTACAACCATAAAATAAAATGAAGCTGGGGCATAAATTTTATTCACCTGAATAAAAAACCCGAAGTGAAAATCAGCTTTATGTCAGGAGTGGAGGTCAATAAAATAAATAGCTAACTGCACAGAGAATCTTTTCCGAACAAAAAAAGGTCTTTCCATACAGATTAAGTTAATCCAATAACATGGGCAGCATATTCTTCTGGGAAGAATATTAACCCTATAACTTTAGGCTGAATCTAGCATGTTGTTCCACAATTCTTTTTACCAAAATTCTAGAATTCAGGGTATGGTCTCTTTGAACTTGATCCTATATATATAGCCTTTCCTTAACCTGTCCTGCCTCGGAAGTGCTGTGATTTTCCTTTCACAAATTCCCAGCTACCAGGAATCGTCTGGGAATTACAACCATCTGAAGAGTAGCAGCTTAGGGAATTTTTTTTGTGGACTGTATTAAACAATTTGTGTTTACTGAGAGCAAAACAAAAACAGGGATATATCTATGCATAACTGTTCAAACTTGCAATAGAGGGGTGATGATCAACTGAGAGTTAATGGACATGAATATGGAATAGGGAGAAGGGAGGGGAGCGGAATTTCAGAACTGCCTTGCCCTGAGGCTGCCTTTGTGGGCAAGAGAGCTGAGAATCAGTGATCCAGACACTGATATAATGTGATAGTAAATATATGATAAATGCAATATTATATTTGAAGACCAGCCAAAAAAATGTAGTGCATCCATCCAATGCATCTATGGCCATAATCTTAAAGCAATATCCCAATGTACTATCTGCATAAGCTGAATTACTCCATTGCTAATACACAGCAATGATAATCACACAAAAACTGGCACTTAGAAATAACAGAATCATATTATGGAAGAAGCTATATAAAATTTTGATAAATTGGGCCAGTGCAAAAATGCGTGTCCTACCAACTCTGCTTCACAAGGGTCATGCAATCTCGCCAACAAGGGAAAGTTGTCTTTAGAAATTCTCTGAAAGAAAGAGAAAAATTGGCTCTCTAAAACAGCGATTCATTGGCATTTGTTAGTATGGAATCCTCAAGAGCTTAGTGTGAAAATTTGGATCAGAAAATGAATGGCTTGGCCATCCAGGATTTGGGGTGGGGGGGAAACTACCTTTTATGAGAAATAAACTCAGAAGATAGCTCCATGGATAGGAGGAGGGGTGTTCTCCTCTCTTGCTCCCCTCTCCGTAGTCCCCAAATATAAGCTTTCATGTGAAAATCAAGAAAGGCCTGTTCCAACTGCTTCTGTGGTCCAGTGTGCCAGTGACCTCCTTTTTCTGACAGGTCCTGAGAAATGTTCAAACTTCCAGAAGGTATGGAGGTAGCTCTTTCCCAGTCCGCTTGCATAGACAGTTATGTCTCCATTACATCAGTGACCTGAAGCTGACAAAGGGTTCAGAAACGTGCATCAGCATAACAAAAGCAGTGCGAGGCTTTCCTGACTGAGCATTGGCTGCCAAGGACTCGTCTGGGCTGCCTGATGGGAAAACCAAACAACAGTGTGCTCTCACAAACAAAATGCCAGCAGAAGTGAGATTTTGGAAGGCCAGCAGAAAAACAATCACAAGCTTTTTTAGGATGGGTATGTGGGAGCTGTGAATGCCAGACTTTTAGAAGCTGGGCCAGATCTGGCAGTCGAAGGGAAAAGGCAGAAGTTCTGAGGTAGAAATATAACTGAAATGCCCATTAGAGAACATTTTCATTGTTTGCTAAAAACAGAAAGAAAAAAAACACCTCTCACAATTAAGCCTCTGAGCATGCAGTCTTAAGATCCCTTCTATTTCACAAGACAAAAACATGGTTGTTTTTTTAAATTTTTATTATATCATCCTAAGACTTAGTTGCCTACCAGACTGGTACATTTTCCCTTTCTTTCTGTTTCTAGTTTTTTCTTCTTCTCTGTTGCAATGTAAACCTTGTCTGAAAAGAATTGTTTTGAATAGGATGTATAAGGTTGCAATTTCGAACTAAATTCAGCAGGACTTCAGAATTGAAATTTTTAGGGCTGTTAATGCTTTTATATGTTAACTCAATGTCATTATATAGGGTGTACATTTTTTCTGATGAATTTAATTTGTAAACTTTTTAAAAATACTTCAGGAAAATGTTTAAAGTGAAAAGGTTACACTACAAATTAATGATGTCTTAGAGCTTGGCAATGCTTCTCAGTTTTCCCTCACTTTTTACCTTGAATTTTCATTTTAAAAAGAAATCAGATTTGGAAATAAATAAATAAATAAATAAATAAATAAATAAATAAATAAATAAATAAATAAATAAATAAATAAATAAATAAA
>JANHFT010003769.1:175511-186380 GCA_032467955.1 Pseudoxenodon macrops
GGACCGGTTCGGGGGCGTGGCCAGCCAGCCAGCTTACCGGTACGGGCGAACCAGGCCACATGTCTGGTAACGGTTCTACCGAACCGGACCGAACCGGGAGCATTTCACCCCATGTTAGACTTGTCCAACCTGATACCCTCAAATCAGAGGTGGGTTTCAGCAAGTTCTGACCAGTTCTGGAGAACTGATAGAGGAAATTTTGAGTAGTTTGGAGATCCGGTAGCGGAAATTTTGAGTAGTTTGGAGAACTGGTAAATACCATCTCTGACTGAGCCTGCCCCATCTATTCTCTGCCTCTCGAGTCCCAGCTGATTGGGAGGAAATGGGGATTTTGCAGTATCCTTCCCCTGTCATGCCCACCAACCCACGTCCACCAAGCCACGCTCACAGAACCGGTAATAAAAAAAATTGAATCCCACCATTGCCTCAAATGTGTTGGGCCACAGCTCTCTTAAATGCATTGATTTTGCTGTTGACAATACAAATTACTGTCTAATGACGAAGGATCTTTTAAGGATATGAACCCAGCTGGGCATGGCTTGATCATGTATGGCTTTCAAGAGCCTGAAAATAGCTAGTTGTAGAAACTTTTCAAAGTCAAAAGCAATGTATTGTGCCAAATCATTAGAGTTCTTTCCTTATGAATGTAATTGTAATACCCAGAAAATAGTATAGTTTAAAAATCCTGAGAAAGCCCAAAGACCCACAGACACTTTTTTTGGCCCTTCCTGATTTTCTGATTTACCTTTTTTTTCAGTGTTTCAAAGTGAAGTGTTCCATTCCAGGTGCTTGCCACCGCTATCCTAAAAAGTAGTTCTGGATCACAGGTGAATCCAGAGACATTTTTCAAAATCAAGCCTGAGGAACAGTTGTTCCTCTGAATCTTCCCCAGATGGGAGAGTGAGATATAAGAGACAATTGATGGGCTCCCTGATTGAGAGAAATAATCAAAGTAGGTTTCTGTTTTGAACTAGACTATTCCTCTCCCTTGTATTATATTTCTGGGACAGGTAATCTAGCCTTTATCACATCAGTGACTTTCTTGTGAAATGGGTACTTTGTGACTAGGCACACACTTCACAATTTAATTAAGTTATAATGAACTCTCCTACAGCAGCCATTTTGTGATTACACAAATGATTGTTTATTATGAAGTTAAACATTGACTCAATAAGCATAAGCTTTCCAGCTTCATTTGTAGAGATTTGGCTTGGACTGATGGTGACTAAGATCTTAGAATCACTGTGGATAAAACATTTCCTTCCTTCCTCCCTCCCTCCTTTCCTCCCTAACTCTTGGTGGTAACTGGTGAATATCCATGTAGTTGTCTTACAAACAACACAAAAGTGTTTGCCATTGCTTCTTCTGGGATGTTGCTAGAAACAGGGAAAGGGAATAATTTTAAAAATATCCAGGCAAGTACCTGTTTCCAAGCTTTCCCTAATAAAAGATCATTATATCTCTTGACAGCAGCATGTCTGTTCAGCTAAGGAGTCCTTAGCCCTTCTGTCTAAAACTTCTCCCTTAAGTCCAGCTCTAGGGGGAAAGAAAGGAAGATTTCCTGCTGTCCAATTCCTGGGAAGACAGAACTTAACAAGTTGTGCCTATTGTGATACATGAGGAGTGGCTACATCTTTATTCAGCCTTGCATGCAGAATTTAGAGAGCACTTTCCTTATAAAATTGGTGAGCCCAAATCTATAGATATAAAAAGGAAGCTATTGGAAAAAGAGAAATAGCAGGAAAACACAGGCTCATATACACTGAATTCCAAATAAAGATGTTACATTTAGCCTCCAAAACATATTATTGTCTCCTTGAAGAAGACTTTTTGTTTTAGCACAAGTTCACTGCAGACAGCATGACAGGAGATCTTCCGGGCCTTGTTGTTGGCTGTTCATAGGCAGGTCCTTCTTATTTTTGTTCTTCCCCCTGCTCCCCCTCCATTTCCTTTTTCTTATCTCCTGAGCACTATTTCCAATCTTAACCAAAAGTAGGAAGATAAGAGAGATCTAGCTTCTTTAAGGAAACTGTTTGGCTAATGAAAGACAATGCTCCACCTACTTTGTACTGGGTCTAGCCAACTAATCAGAAATTATTTAAGGATTACATCCTCCATCCTAATTCCTTGGAAGGAATTATAAAAATGCAATCTGATTTTCCCTTATTCTGCCTTTACATAAACAGAATACATGAGAAATGTTAATTTGGAAAGAAAAGGTGAGTTCCATCTCTTCAGGCCCTCTCTACAAGAGATCTAAGTATTAGATGCGTTGGGGACTATACCAGTAGTATCAGACCAAAATTTTCAGAGTTGTCTTTTTAATTTCCCTGTGTAATCTTTAGCCTTCAGTTCCCATTACCATCTTGATTTGAGATGAATCAAAATGGATAAATGCTACAATTAAAGAGGAAGTCTGCTGGGAAAATGACAGCATCCGGGAAACAATATTTGCACCTTATTTTAAAGAATTCTGATGAAATATTCAAAGTTTTCTTCCCACTTCTGCAATATGTAAAGTTTTCTTCCCACTTCTTTCTACTTCTTCAAAAGAGCCCCTCTGTTGTAACCAGGAATGTAACAGTAATAGTTGACTTGTTAATTTAGTTTTTACAGCCTAAGACTTCCTCCTTCATCACCTCAAATCTTCCAGCTTTATTTGTTCTGTTTGCAGCCACTGATGAAGTTCTCTCTATTTAAGCATCTCCCGGGGATGAAGGCAGAAAAGGATAGTATGGGGAAAGGCCTTCCCTGTACAAGGGAAACTGAAAACAACTTAGCACCGCATTAGAGGACTTCTCAGAATTTTCTGCAGAGATTGAGGGAGTGGGAAGGAACCTTACTCCTTCCTGAAAACTTTTCATAGAAAAAGAAGAAAGTACTGTACAATTAGCTTTCCTGAATTAGTAGCTTGGATACACCAGTTTTTTCACAGACAACTGGAAACGGAGCATTCAAACAGGCTAAAGAGGCTTTAATCATTTCATGAATATCCATGAAACAACCTAAGATCTGGAAGAGAGGACTCGTTCCCTTTGGGTCCCTACTCCAAGGTGGTCTTGCTATCAGAAACCACAAGGGTGGGTATCTTTCATTATTGTCCACCTTATTTTGGACCAATATTCTCCTGGGATTAGACTGACACCAATTTCACTGTAATTTAGGAAAGACCTAAATCCCAGAAGCTCTTTGTAGGCTAATAGGATTGGAGTTCCACTTTCAGCAAAGTTATTGATTTATGGAATGTGTTTTGGTGTGGTAGCATAAGAGAATTTTATTGTGATGTTCTAATTAAACGTATTGTTTTATCTCTTTCAAAGTGTTACCTATTTAGAGTTGAGATTGAAAGCTAGGGCTCACTGCCTTAGAAGAGTGAGGAAAATCCTCAGGGATGATTCATACCCTGGTCAGCACTTCTTTATTCTCCGACCATCGGGAAGGAGATATAGAAGCATAGCCAGCCACACAAACTGGCTGAAGAACAGTTTTAATCAGTGGACTGTCAGACTCCTGAATGCAAAATAACATCATAGAGCCGAGGTGGCGCAATGGTTAGAGTGCAGTTCTGCAGGCTACTTCAGCTGACTGCTAGCTGCAGTTCAGCAGTTCAAATCTCACTGGCTCAAGGTTGAGTCAGCCCTCCATCCTTCCGAGGTGGGTAAAATGAAGACCCAGATTGTTGGGGGCAATAGGCTGACTCTGTAAACTGCTTAGGACTATAAAAGTACTATGAAGCGGTATATAAGTCTAAGTGCTATTGCTATTGCTATCATATCTATATGGTACGATGGACTTGCAGGACTGGTGCAACGTGTAACATGTTCACACTGGTGCAATAGAACTGGGTGTTTGTTAATATGATTTATTGGGTTAAGGATTTTCTGTTTCCACTGTGAGTTGTATTGTGTTGGGGTGCTGCACTGAGGGAGCTCCACCAATCTCATTGTACATATGTTGTGCAGTAACAATAAAGGTTATTATTATTGAAATAGCATATAAGTTTAAACAAAGAAATAGATACCTGGCAATTTTATTGCATCCTTAACTGTCACTATTTTTGAAAAAAGATCTTCTGAAAACCACATGATGGAACACTTTATTTCCATTTCATCCAAGACCACAAAGGTTTTGGGTTTTTTTGGCAAACAAATTTATATGAACTGATAAATGGAAAAAAGCAGAGGAAAGAACTAATTCAGAAATGCACTTGTGTGAACCAAACCACAGTGAGTACTTTGATTTCTAGCCTATTACCATGGTGATACCTCCAAAATGAAGCAATCACCTCTTCCACTCATCTTTATAAATCCTAGTGCTACATCATAGAAATGCTTGCTGCTAGCAAGTGAAGCGATCTTTGCAGGCTTTTTTCATTCCTACTCCCTCCGAAGGAGCTTTTTCCCCCAGCCCTAACCAGAGGATAAAATAATGTGCTGAAGCTGACCAGACTAAGGATGCTAGCCAGATGAATACCTGGTAGGCAGATTTTTATTCCTATTTTCCTCCCCAAAAACTAAGGTGCGTCTTATACTCCGAAAAATATGGTATATCTGTTTTCTTATACATGCTTGACAAAACAAAAAAACAAACAAATTAATATTTGAGTGCTTGGCAACCAGCCTACTTTTACAACTGTAGCAACATCCCTCGGGCACAATCTCCTGCCCTGTGCAAAGTACTTCTGCAGTTTTTCAAATACCCTCAGGCTTGACCCCATTAGTTGTGACAGGAGTTGACTGACTAGCTTGTTGCCTGAGTTAATGTTGTGAGCTGGAGGGGGGGAGGCGGTTTGAATTACGACCCCAACTGAGTCCCACATTTCCATTGCTAAGCAAGATGGTTGTTAAGTGAGTTTGGTCCCATTTTGTGACCTTTCCTGCCACAATTGTTAAGTGAATCACTGCAGTTGTTAAGTTAATAGCATGATCGTTAAATGAATCAGCCTTCCCCATTGACTTTGCTTGTTGCAAAGGGGATCACATGATCTCTGGATACTGCAACCGTCATAAATTTACACGCCAGTTGCCAAAGCGTCCAAATTTTCATCATGTGACCCCAGGGATGCTGCAATGGTAATGTGCAAAGCGGTGATCAGTCACTTTTTTCTGTGTTGCTGTAACTTTGAATGGTCACTAAACAAATAGTTGTAAGTCAAGGATTACTTGTAAATGGCCCAAAGTCACCCAGCCAGCTTTTGTGCTTAAGGCCAGACTAGAAGTCACTAGTTCCTGGTTTCTAGCCTTGTGCCTTAATCACTAGACCTTATTGACTTTTCCTGATTAATAGATGAATTATATCTGTAAATAACAAAGTAATTGGCTTTTATGCATATGTGCTCTGATAAAGCTCAGGTCACTAATCACATTTCACATTGAGTAAAGCAGTCAGGCTTAGTTCACGCCAAATGCTCCTCGTGTTCATTTTTCCAAGAATGGAGAATTGCCATACAAGTATGTTACTACTGTATGTATAGTGGTGCACTTTATTGGTATGGCTTTTGCATCCAACTCTTATATAAACATGACTGGATCATCTGTTTCCCCTTTGATTGAAGCTATGCTGTGGCCTCTGGAAAGGATAAGAAATCGTTGTTTTCGTAATTGCTACCTATTATATTCTGCAAATAATGGCTGCAAACTCTTAAATCTTACCATACACTAAATCACTTCTACCAACTGTATAAACTCTAAATAATGTGCCAGGGAGTATTTTTCTAAACTCTATTGATGTTCTCTCTGTTTGTTGTTTCTTTTCTACTAACCTACATGCACCATAAATTCTCAGTTATTATTATTTTTAATGCTTCCTTTCTTCCTCAGTAGTTGTTACTGTATTTTTCAAGACACTTTGGTTTATTTCCTGCTCTGCTGAGACACACTTTACTCCTTCGCTCCCTGATTCTGTGCCTGGAAATAAAATATTTAGTCTGATTGTTTTTAAGATGCTTTCTTTCTTCTCAGCACAGACAAGGAAAACTGTACTTTGAAAAACAAAATGTGTCAGTTCATTGTGCTGCTAGATGTAGGGGAAGTTTGAATCCAAGATTTCGAGATAGCAGCAATGGGCCTTTTCATTACAAATCCTCGATTTTGTTGCGATTTATGCCATCCTCACTTTTATTCACTGGGGGAAGAAGTATTAAAGAAGAACTTTAGGAGATTATAGTTTCCTCTCTGCAGTTGCAGCTCTTATATGGATCAGAAAGGAATCAGAAAGGAATCAAAACACATCACGTAAGGAGTAGAAAACCACTCATTAAGGATGTTAAGTGCTGATTCAGTCATTGTCTGATAATGTAGAAAACATGGCTGATTCCTATTTCATGTCCATAGAGTAAAACAACTTTGAAAGCCAAAACATGCACAAAAGCACATCTAAATATCAATTATTTAAATGTGAGATGGTGTGTCAGTAACCATAATTAGAGTGATTGAATTGCATTTTAATAAGAATGGCTTAATAATGATTGTGAGCGTCAGCTATTAGACAAGAATTTCACAGCTAGTTGGGGACGTATTGGAGAGCACCCAGAAGCTGCAGTTGCTGCAAAATACAGCAGCACAGGCAGTTATGGATGCTTCTTGACCAGTGCATATTATACCTCTGCTTCCTGAGCTGCATTGGCTTCCAGTATGCTTCTGGGTTTAGTTGTAAAAAGTGCTGGTTTTGACTAATAGAGGCCTGTGTGGCATGGAACCAGCAGGCAGACTCTCCCTGGTTACATCTACTCCTCCCGTCAGGAGAGGCATGTTGTAGGTCAGAGGTGTCAAACTCAATTTCATTGAGGGCTGCATCATGGTTGTGTCTGACCTCGGGGGCCTGGGTGGGCATGGACATGATGGGCGTGGCCAGCTCGACATCACTCATGTCAGGGGCACCTGTGGTGACCCGGGAGGGGCTGGGGGATCCACTTTTGTTAGTACTTTATTTTGCTAGCATTTTGCCAGCCAAAACAGAGCTCAGAGGCCCCAGCACGGCCCCCCAAGCTCCATTTTGAGCTGTGACGGCCTCCTGCAGCCCTCTACCAATGAAAAAGCCCACTGCACACAACCCTCCCAAGCTCTGTTTTCGCTGGCAAAGGCACTTCGGGCCAGTCGTTCACTGTTTCCAGGGTGGCCTTATGGACTAGATATAAGCTGGATCCGGCCGCTGGGTCTTGAGTTTGACACCCCTGTTGTAGATCTTGTTGAGGTAGGAGTGTCATGTGACGAGATCCAGGAAGAGGAGCTTTTCTGCATAGCATCACCCTTTGGAACATCATTCCTCCAGAGCTTAGATTAGCCCCAATTGTACTGACCAAAGGAAGGCTTTGAAAAATATGGCTCTATTGTTGAACTTGGTGGCCAATGATAGTGGAAAGCTATCAATGGTTGTGCTGAGCATGAAGTATTGACTGGATTCTGCTGCTGATTATTGTTTTCTGTTATTGTCAAGCAAAAGCAACAGAGCAACTGGTGACTAACCTTAGTCAGTAACTTTATTGTTTATCACCTACATTACAAGACTCTCATCAGACTGTTTACCTTCCCCTGGGAAATATCAGATAAGGTCAAACTTATGCCATTTGTGGCTGCACGCTGATTCCATGCTAGGCTCTCACTTGACCCCTCCCTCCAGCCTAGCTGGCAATTGTCCAATGGATGTCATCTAATTGATGATTTGTATGTTTGCTTCTATTTAGTTGGTTTTTGCTTGGGATATTGTTTCTTATTGTAGTGAGCCATCCAGAGTCACAACATTAAGTAGCTCTATAATTCGAATATATAAAAAAATAAACCAAAAAGAAATAGGTTATGAACTTGTCAGATATCTATCTATTAAAAAAAAGTATAGATTTGCATATTTATTTCAATTCTGCATGTTTAAAGTCAAGATAATGGCAACCAAAGAAATTAATGTGATTAAGTCAAAGCCACTGCGGTATAAAGAGAATAGGGTTCTCTTTATAGGGTTCTCTCGAGACATGCTCCCAAACCAGGAGGGAAACTCATAAGTGGAGAGTTTAGAGATAATTCAGCAACACATCATTCTGCTCTCTTTTTATACTTAATAAAATCCTCTCTTGCATTAGAGATCAACTTTGAAAGATGGCTGTAGTGCTGCATGTATGTAATAGTCTGCAGGTATTGATGATGATGATAATGATGTTATTCAGTCACGTCTGACTCTTAGCGATTCTACGGACCAGGTCTCTCCACGTCTTCCGATCTTGCGCTATTTCTTTGAGTTTTTCTCTGCTCTGGCTGATGTCAGCTTTGACAGGGTCCAGTCACCATTTCTTTGGCTGCCTCATTTCCTTTTAGTGCTAACTCTTTCAAACATAATTGCTTTCTCCACTGAATTCCCCACATGACATGATCAGAATAGGTGAGATGCAATTTTTTGATTGCAGTAAAACAGAACTTTTTTGATCTCAATTTATTTTTGATACTTTCAATTAAAAAAAAAACACCTCTGATTTCAATGTACATTTCTCACCAAATCCACAGAATAAAAAGACACCGGTGGTACCATGTGAAACACCTTTGATGGAGGTTTGTCCCCTACCTTGTTCACAATGTGTGCCGGTGGTCCCCAAGGCACAGTGGCAGCTGTATCCATCAGGCACAGAGACGCAGGTGGAACCTCGCTTGCACTGATGGGGGGGCTTGTGCTCAGGATCACACGCTGACATTTTTTCTGTGCAGAAAGCCCCTGTCCAAGCAGAAGAGCAACGGCAGCTGGGAGGCGCAAAAAGACACCAGAGGAAACTTCAGCAAATGACTTGGCTACATTCTGTGTCAACATGGAAGGTAGCTCCTTACAGCATTTTGGAGCAGAGAAACCAGGAGGTCTCACGTTGAACATTTTGAGGTGAGAGAGATATATATAGAACAGTTATACTTTAAAACTTGATGTTGGCTTGATGCACATTTCTAAATAAAGAAAATCTTGGCTGCTCCCCAAACCCATCCTTAACCAACTCATATTTTTGATAGAGCCTTACTCATTCTGAGTTATTGCCACTGCATTGAAATCCTCGCCATCCCCAAAATCATTTACCAAAAGAAAGGCATATGAAGCCGTCAGTCAGCAAAATATTGTCCTTTTGTGTCCCATTTGCTCCCTTAATTTTAGAAATGGCATAAGAGGGTATCCCTTAATGTTCATAATTTCATACCTTGCAAGATTAATGTCAGCGTGCCACAAATAGGAAACAGGACCAGATGAGATCATTCTACTTAATGGTAAAGCTACATTAATAGGCAATGCTCGCTCTTATCTGACAGCACTTGTCTATGGAGATTCTCAATCATCCAGGTCATGGTTGTCCCAAAAGTGCTTTTTCAAGAGGCAACTGGACTTTCTGGTTTTTCTTTGAAGAAGTTTCGCTTCTCATCCAAGAAGCTTCTTCAGCTCTGATTGGATGGTGGGGAATGGAAAGATTTATAATCCTTGCAGGCAGCTGGTCCTTTGCATTCTTCTGCCTTAGGTGTATTTTTGGATTTGAAGTGTGCATGTTGTATTGGCTTCAGTTTATTGATTTCAGCACTGCCCAAGTTCAGGTAGCTGCCAATATAAGGAATGCAAATTAAAATATGCAATGGAATAAATTAATAAAGACAACCCACACTGAAGCATATGCAACAAACGCCACCTTAAGAACATTCTAGCAATTGGGGCATTCCTACATCCGGGAATTGCAATTTGCAACACACACATGAATATAAACACGTGTTTTCTCTGCGTGCGCGTTAAAGAACTGCAACATTGAGGGAATAAAAAACAATAACCAGGTGATGCATCCGCTGAGCCTCATTTTTAAAACTAACATTTGTTTCCTCGACGCGATTTTCTTTTATACGGAAAGGAGGCCTCCCGAGTTGGGTTTTGTGTCAGCGTGTCCGGATTTTAATTTTCGTTTCCAGTCGCCGCCTGACCTCAAACCTATTGGCAGGCCTCGTTCTTCGCAATGCATCATGGGAACATTCTTCTCTTTGGCGCCAAGGCGGCCCTTCGCGTGATGCATTGTGGGATTAGTCGCCCTCCTCCTTTGTGCAACTCCTTGTGAAAGCCGGATCTTCTTCGCGCGCACTTTTAACGGTTCGCGGCCCCTGGAGGCTAACGGAAGTCCTCAGCCACGAGGCCTGTTTGAAATTAGGTGTTTTCTTTCAAGTAAAAGGACAAGAGGGTGACTTAAAAACGCCGCATCTAACGTCGGCAAATATCGAACGGCGTCTCATAAACTGGTCGATAATAACTTTGGAAATAAAAAAAATTTTTTGGGGGGGGGGAATTATGGAAAGCCGCGCATGCGCCTGACCAAGGGCGGGAAGACCGCACTCGTCTCAGCTCCCCCCCCTCGGGAGTGTGACGTCAACGGCGCGGAAGGATCCTTGCGCAGGCCAAGTAGAGCGCATGAGTGGACGGCCATTTTGTGGCAGCTGAGAGAGTCGAAGCGGGAGGAGACGTCGCTGCTCCTGTCGTTGGCCTCGCCCGCTTTTTTTCCCTCCTCTTTCGCTCCCTTTTTTTCGGTTGGATCGGATCATTGCCGGTTGTTCTTTTTTAAAAAAAAAAATCTTTTCTTTTTCCTTTCCGCTCCTTCTCGGGCTGCTTCCCGCCCTTGGTCCACCACCTCTTCTCTCACACACCGTCCAACCCAACCGCAGCCATTGCTGACCTCGCTATGTCTGGTGGCGGCGTGATCCGCGGCCCGGCCGGGAACAACGACTGCCGCATTTACGTGGGCAACCTACCGCCGGACATCCGCACCAAGGACATCGAGGACGTTTTTTACAAGTACGGAGCCATTCGGGACATCGATCTTAAGAACCGCCGAGGCGGGCCGCCCTTCGCCTTCGTCGAGTTTGAGGACCCCAGGTCAGTGGC
>JANHFT010003769.1:238491-248886 GCA_032467955.1 Pseudoxenodon macrops
GGAAGAAAGAAGATGGGAATGAATGAGGGAGGGTGAAGAAAGGAAGGAAGGTGGGAATGAGAGGGACGGCGAGGGAGAAAGGAAGGAAGATGGGAATGAATGAATGAATGAATGAGGGAGGGAGGGAGGAGAAAGGAAAGAGGGAGGAAATAAGATGGGAATGAATGAGGAAGGAGGGAATGGAAGGAAGGAGGTGCGCAGCCGAGACCCCCGCCGAGCGACCGACTGAGCGCACCGAGGCGCCCGGCGGCGGCGGCGGAGGTGGAGGAGGGGATGTGACGAGCGCTGCGCGCTGTGCATTGTGGGACGCGCTTGCACGTTCGCCCGAGTCGTTCCAGTTCACGCGCGACGGAGCTCAGAGGGGAGCGGGAGACGCCGAGGGTTACATATTGCTGCTGCTGCTGCTGCTGCTGCTGCTGCTGCTGACCCTGCTACGCCGTAAGTGATCCACGCCGCGTTTCTTTCTCGGAGCCTCCAGGACGCGAACGCTGCCGGGCGGCGGGGCTTGTCCTTTGTATGTTCGCCTCTCTTCTCTCGGTCGCTTGGGAAGGTGGGGTTCGGCTGGCTCTCCGCTCTCTTTCTCTTGCCGTTGCAGTCCCGGAGGTGGCTGTTTTGCAGGCGGCAGCACCTGTCTTGCCTGCCCGGGAGTCGCCGTCAAGTTCGGCTCTTGGGCGACCTTTGGGAGAGCCCAGCCGCGACTTTTTTTTGGCAGCTGGGATCTAAGTAGGGGGGTGGGGCACAGGGGAAAGATCCCTCTCTCGATCCGCCTGAGGACAGGATCGACAGCGTTGAGGGAGAGCTGGAAGACTTCCCCGCTACTCCCTTAAAAGAGAACCAGGAAATAAACTCTCTCTGCCCTCGTTGCATCTGTTCTCATGATGACTTCAGCTCTAACAGGGACGGGTCGGGAAGCGATCCGCAAATTCGAGGGAAACAACTCCGTTGCACCACAATGTTAAATAATTACAAAAAAATGGTTTGGCTTGCTCCGGTTACGTTTCTCATCCCTCCCTCCGACCGTCCTTCACTTTCCTCTTTCGTCTCATCTCGGGTCATTGGACACGAATAGATTACGAAGAGGGGTTGCAAATAGAAATGCTGGGGGTGAGGGGAGTTAATGGGGGTCATGTTCCCCGTTTCAGGGCAAAGGACCCCCCTGGCCCAAAATTCTTTGCTCAAAATTAGCTTTTTAAACTCTATGATCAAAGGGATGGATGAAATAATGTAGCAGAAAATACCATGTCAGGAAAGAGGGGTGGACCCCCAAAACATCTCTAGAGAGTATTTTAGAAATCTGAACCAAAGCTGTGATGCTGAAACTGCAATATTTACCCTGTCTTTTGCAGCGGGCAGCCATAATAAAATGAATAATAAATGTGTTAGAAGAGCTGTTTCTTGAATTATGATATTCAGTTTATAAAAAAGACTTCAGAAGAAGGTGAATTGTGGTCATAAAAATTAACTATCAAAGCCAGTCATAGCCTATCCAAGAGAATAAAGTCCAAATTGAGATAGTTCTGCTTGTTTACGTGTGGTCCCCTGATATTAACAAGACACGGTTTGAATCTGTTCAAAGTATGAAGTACACTTCTTACTGATTTGGATATTTCTCTGAAGTGTACATGCATGAAATTTTAAACTTACTTCATGGCAAACGTATGTTGTCGTTTTCTGTTTTGGGGACCAACTTGTACCCTGACTTAATTCATAACTCCATATGTAGATTTATGCAGCGTTGAGTTATATCAGTTTTTCATGACCTGAGATTTTGTTCATCTCACTAGAGTATTAATATTTACGCCTTAAGCCTATTGGGAGAATGTCACTTAGCAACAGGTGTATGGAGACTACTCTAGATAACATGCTTCTTCTGTTTCTTAGGGTTTAGAAAGAACAAGCCCCAAAGTCAGTCATTCTTTCAATCAATCAATCTATCAGGCAAAAATTGCCTGGATAGGTGAAGAGAAGTCTTTAGTAGGACTCTATTTACTTTAGATTTGATTTCAAAATAGCCATTTGGAACATACAGAGGAATAAATATAGCATCTGTGTGCAACTTTCTGAAGCAGCTGCGTTTTCTTCTGGTATTTCATGGTTGTTCTCTGTAACTGCTATATGAACCCTGGAAAAGATGTGACTGCTTTAAAGAGTTGTAATAGGTATTACATTTATGCATCTTCGTAATCCAAAGCAGTTTTTGGAATCATAGCCAAAACATGGCATAACCCTAATATTTAGGATAGTCAGAAACTAGAATAGTAGTTACTGATGTCTGATAATACATTAATTTACTAAGCAATTTCTGTTGCGGATTTGCACTATATTTTATTCTTGACACGCATTCACCCATTTTCTTATTTGACTAAATCTTTCTTTAGATTTAACTAAAACTATACTTTTCTTTCTCTCTAAGCAGATTCTACGAATAGGAAATGTGCAGTAATGCCTATACTTTGTGTATAGTGACATTTTTAATTATAAGTATTGGTTATTATCAACTACCATATATATTTCAACTGTTTCTACTGTAGCTTTACACTTGTGTAATTGAGAACAGAATCTGAATAACTTGGTTCAAGTGACAGGTTTGCATCTGAATGCAGTCTTACATGATTAGGGAATATACCAGCAGTTGTAGAGTCATTGGAATTTAAGACATACAGTTTGGAATTCTGCCAGTTGCATTAGTAGACTTTAAAAGAAGATAATTGGAAATAAAAGGGGTGTACCATTTAAGAATAGAAACAAAAGTGTGTATGTGCATGAAAGCACCATCCCAGAATATCAAAATGATTTAATAAAAACTACTTTACAAACTCAAGGAGGAAGATGAATGGATATAGAATTACTGTCATTGTGCTAAGCTTTTTCCTGCATTCTATCTATTTATGTTGTCTTGTGCTGAGAGTATATGTAAGCAAAATCTCACACTAAAAGAAGTGCATACATAAGTAGGCAAGTAGCCAACATACATCTTCAGCTAGAGCAGTTTTATGACACGGTTACAGAAAAATACAAAAACATTGCAGAGTGAGGAAGTACATAGCATATATATTTCAACCATAAATATTACCAACCACATCAACATTTTCTTTCACTTTGCCTCCCTGATTATAATTGGTTATGTTTATTAGCATAATATGGTTTCCCTTCAGCAGAAAGTAATAAAATGGAAAGGCCCAGTTCCACTTGACTGTGTTGTAAGCCAAACCTTTGTTATTCTACCAAATATGCTTTCCAGCCTCTGTGTGTGTATGTCGTTAATGCTTCATTAATAGCTTCAAAAAGGCAGATTTATACTAAGCAAGCTTAGTATAAAGCTTTAAAAAAAGATTGTGAGACTATAAGTACTTTACACATTCATTCTTTTTAAAAAAAAAGTTTGCCTAAGAGCTTTATGTATACATTGTAACAATCAATGGCTAGGTTGAATATCAAATGTAAGTCTCTTCATTTGTGGTTTATTGATTTTAAGGGAAATTAAGAGGAGGGTGTTTAAACAGATTTATTTTTGGTTCAATTTTTTTTCAACAAAGAGAATTTATGTTGCATCAGGAAACTGAAGAATAAGTATTAAAGTTGAGATTGACAGAGCCATGGGTAGAGAATGTTTCTTTTGAATGTATTTAAATTTCAGTGCATCCTGGGATACTGAAGGAATGTTGATAGTCTGGCTGAAATAGCAACAGCAATAGCACTTAGATTTATATACCACTTCACAGTGCTTTACAGCCCTCCCTAAGCGGTTTACAAAGTCAGCATATTGCACCCAACAATCCGGATCCAATGTTACATATTACCTTTCAGAAATCTGCAGAAGTGGTTAGTACCAGATAAATGGAAAAGTATAAAGCTCTCTGTCTTCAAAATCAGGAAAAAGAAGGAACTATAATGTGGTGTGTCGCTTACAGGCACATACACACTTTTTTTCATTTCTTAAATGGCGCACCACTTTCATTTCCAATTGTCTTTTAAAATGTAATGCTACTGGTAGAATTCCAAACTGTGTGCCACAAATTGAAGAAAATATGTGGGAAGAAGTAAGGAAAAATAAAAGACAACTCAGGTCTGGAAAAGGGGAAAGTATGAGAAAGAAACTCAAAATAAACCTACCAGTACTTTGATTCTTTTCGGTGCAAGATGGGGAAGAGGGAAGCTCTGCCAAAGTCTCAAGATTCAGTACAATTCCTCTAATCCTTGCACTTTTTCATGAGTTGGCCTACCTCAAAATATAGGCCAGATTACGAAAAGATTTAAAAGCAATGCAAATTAACAAATTTGCAGATGACACCAAATGTGTGTATATGTGTATTAGAAGACAGAAGTAAATTTGGGGTTATTTTACGGAGACTTATGCTTAGCTGTTTACATTTTAAAAAAATCAAATTCTCAGATGTAAGTTAGCTTGGAAATAATACTTAGGAAAGATTTCTTGGAATATGTAGTGCAGCTGAATGCTTACTGAATATGAGTCAGCAGTATAATGTGGCTGCACGAAAGCAAATGCAATGTGGGTGGCATCAAGAGAACGCTTGATCAGATAGATCTCAGCTTGAATATTGATTGAACATTGACCATCTCCAATTGCCTGGAGAAGTTGTGGGATCCCCATCCTTACATACATTCAAGAAGAAGCTTAATGCCTGAATGGTAGGGATGCTTTAATTAAGATTCTTGCTGCACTAAACAAAGGATTGGACTTGATGGCCTTAGGGACCCTGGACTTTTTTCAATTGACTTGAGTCACTGATTTTACACAAAATCCTAAGCTAAATCCAAACCTTATTGTGAAGTACAGTGTATGAAAGCAAGTCTCCACTGAACTAGGAAACTTTAAAAAGAAAATGGAGAATTTATGAAAAACATGCCAGTGCTTGGTTATCATTCCAGATATATTTTATATATCTTCTTGTCAGTGACTTGGACTGAGAGCCTGCTATTGTACTCAGTTTGTGACCTTCAACTTGGTGTCTAGATGGTCACCAAGATTCCTAATAAGATAAGTCTTTTGTTTGGTTCAGCAAGGGTAACCGTGTGTTCTTACTTGATTTTCTCAAGGACACAAAAAGTTGTCAGCAGTGGTGATTACTTTTGGTCCGCATTTAAACAGTTCAGGGAAAAAAATGGAGACTCTTTCACGTGTGGGTAGTTCCAAAGAGATGTGCGTCTTTTTTTGAAATTGCCAATGTATGATAGTCAAAGACAAAGTTTTCCTGTGTCATAGTAATTTGTTGGGACAAAATATACTGATTCTATAAAGAATTTGAATATTCAGGGTTTATAGGACTTGAAAGTTGCTTTGATCTCACTGTCTTAAATATGCAGTATAGACAAATGATTCTGCATAGAGTTGGAAGTAGAACTTTCTTGAAAAAGTCTCTGTTGTAGAAACCTGAGCCTATATCTATCAAAATATTTCAAGTTCCACAATTCTTGGGTAGAAGGACAGCTTCTAGCGTAGTCTCTGTAGCAAGCACTGTGTTTTAAGTGCTCAGTAAAGAGGAAGGAAACAGTGAATGATATGTACATTTTTTTAAACACAGCTCCACTTTACATCGAGTAACTTTCTTGATGCTGTTACATAACTATAGTGCAGAGTTAATCTGGAGTTCTACCTAATCTGTCAATAAGAGTGCAGGAGAAAGCATTGCACCATGGAGAAAAAACAGGAAATTCTGAACGGCAGAACTTGATTGGCAGTAGTGTATTGTAAAAGGAGCATAGTTCAGCTGAATAAAACAGCAGAAAAATCAATGTGGTATAGCTAGGTATACTGTGCTACACCGTGGAAGCTTGAATCTAAACCTTAACTCTTAAGTTTGCAGAAAAACTTTCTTTCACATGGTTCTTGTGAAGATATCATGCCGTATATGAAGGGGAAATAAATCTCCCTCATTTCACACTACTAATATGGAGAGCCAGATAAAAGAATGAAATGAATGAAATGACTTATGGGCTAGGTTGAAACAGTAGCCATCGGATGGCTATGAATTCACAGTCTGCTGGCTGCTCAAGAAGATGTAAATGTAGTTCTAGTTCGTCTTGGCTTTTATCCAGCCTTAGGAGCTGATTATCTAGTAGCAATATTGTACGTAACAAAATCTGACATGTGTATGCAAGAAGTCATTGTCCAAATGCATCTCAGAAGAAACAAGCCACTGCCACAATGCCACATAGACATTGAAAATGAACTCAGCTGAAATACACCCATCTTCTGAGGGCCAGCTGTCAGTCTGTTATTAAGTTAGCTTCCTTGCCAAATATGCTTCAGAAGCTAGTTTTGTCAGTGTGAAATATGTGACCCAAGTTGCGCATTGGTACAGTCTTCATTTGTTAAGACCCTGAAGTGACGTAGTGATTTGTGGAAGTGGCCTTGGGAGAAGGGTGGAAAAGCTGCAGATTGGACAATCAGTGTGTAAAAATTACAGCCCAAGGGAAGAGAGGGCATGGGAAATATTTCACAAGGGACCCACCTTAGTTTTCTGGAGAACAAAAGGAAAGGAGGGAAGAAATAACTTTTGTTTGCATGATTTTGTTAATGTTACCTTAAAATAAACATAGAGCTATTTCTGGTCTAGACTATCTTGCAGGTCTGGCATCCTTCTAGTTGAGCTTGATTTCTGGTGACTTCATGCTCTTGCCATATAGTTTTGCGGCAATAATAATACTTCCTTCAAGTTTTTTTTGCCTGACTGGTAGTCTTAATAATTCATGAGGTATTCAAGTTATAACCTAGTTCAATTCTGCTTAGTTGTTAAGATCAGTTGCATGCTATCACTGATGTGGATACAACATTGTTGCACACCCAGTGAAATTAGATCTGATTAGATACAACTTTCCCCCCCAACTTTCAATCTCCTGTCTTCATTTCTGAGCTGCCAACAGAAGTTTACCATCTTAAGGCTACGATTATGTAGCCATGGCTGATTCTCTAAGAATATAAACCAGCCCCTTCTCAATAACTGATAGATTTTTAAAATTCACTAAATGTAGCTTTAAAATTGTTTTAAATGGTTTAGATTGAAATTTCAATACAAAATAGGAAAAATATCCATTACGACTGGTATTATTTTATTTAGCGGTGAATGGTTTTATAATGTTCAATTTCCAGATTGACTGAGGCTTCTTTTGTTTTTATAGACTGATAGAAGAGCCAGAATTAATTAATGTTTTGTTAGTTAGATGCCAGTTTTCATTTTTATTTTAATTCCAAAATGAAAAGAATAATGTGATGGGGTAAAGCTTCTTAACTTTTTTTTACAATGTTTTCTTAAGTTTCTGAACAATTGTTGTTGCTGTGATAAGATAGTATATTCAGTTAGGACTGTCATGATAGCCTCAGTTGAAATAGTATGTCTGAAATATAGACAAATTTCCATATATGGAGTAATACATGTCTGTCTGACATTTCAGCCTCATCTAAAAACATTCATAGAAATGGTTAAATATTGGATCAATCTGCATTAACTATTTTATTTGGAGATGCCTGTACTTGTGTTTTGATAGATCTTGGTTGCAAATACACAAAACACATAGTGAGTGAAATTGAACCAAGTGAGGACAAAAAAGAATGGACAGCAAGCAAATCAAAAATTCAAAATAGAGAAACCATTATTTAATAATAGGGAAGAGAAAAGAAAGAGTGAAAAGAATTACTGTGAAATAATTTCATTTGATGTCAGATCAGGTTTGCCTGAGAAGGTTTTCTTAAGGCCAATAAATGCCAACAGGTTTTCCTTTGGTTTATAAAATTTTGTTTATGGAACTGTCTATCTCTACACCAGTAAAGGAAAAAAGCCACAACACGAAATCAAAAATTTAAGTCTTTGGAAAGATTTTTTTTAAAACCACCAGTTCCCAGCAGAGCCACAGTTTCTGAGCTTGTAAACTACACCTCCCCATGGAGCCTTTTAGCATTTTATGGTAATGCCTCTACTCTTAGAAAAATGCAAGGTAAAAATTACAGGCACTCCGCAGAATTATCCATAAAAAGGTTGTGCGTGGTAGTAAATTAACTTGCAGGTTTTGGCCATCCTTCATGGGTGTCAAGTGCAATTACGTTTGTGGAAAGTAGTTGTCAGACTGAAGTTTATGAAACTCCATCTGGGGAATGGCATAAAAGTTTGGTTGGTAAGGAGATGAATTCCACCATTCCACATTCCAGGAATTTAATTGCAACTCTTTATCCTTTCCAAAAAGATAAAAGAACTATATATTGTATATGCAAGTGTTGTTTACAGGGCTTAGTAGGAAGTAGGCCTTGCTAGCCTTGGAATTTGCTTTAAAGGTCAGTCCAAAAACTTAAAAGATATATTAAAGACTAGTGTACTTTCATGTGAAAAGTGCCTATAGCAAACTTTATTCAAGTGGGACTAACCAGAACCATACTACATATCCTATCTTTCTCCCTCCCTCCTTCCCTATCTCTTGCAATAATTGGTAGAGGAAGTTTTCATGTCTTTATAAAAACAGTAAGCAAAATTATTTCTAGAAACAACTAATAGGTGGAAAATAGGCTAGGGAAAATTAGTGTCATTGTATCAACAGGCTTTTCTGATCTGGAAATTAGTTGGGAATGTTATTGGCACATTGTGCAAACCCCAGGGAACTTTTATGTATTTGATGCACATGTATACACACATATATAAGTTTGTCTTTTGAGAATTTTGAATTAAATTTTACTCTTGCTTTAGAGATTTTATCAGGCCTTTTAAAATCTCTCTTCTATTATGTTTTCTTTCTCACATAAGCCAAAAAATCTATCCAAAAAGATGCATCATGCAGTGAAATATTGATTATTTTGGAAGCTGATTTTGCTTACATACTAACAATGCTTTTCCATTACCATTGTATAAATACACTAAATATCTTTTATTTGTGATAATATGGCAATTGAAATTGCACAGTGCCCTTAGAAACCTTATTTAGCTGTTAATATTTTGTAACATTCAGGTTTTATTTATTATTTGGAATAAATATTATGGAACTTATAGGTAGTCTTTCTTTCTTCTTTATTTTTAGTGTGCTGATCCAGACCCCCTTGTAAAAAAATGTCCAGCAGGGGTGGAAAGAAAAAGTCAACCAAAACATCTCGCTCAGCAAAGGCTGGGGTCATATTCCCTGTTGGACGAATGCTTCGTTATATTAAGAAAGGTCATCCAAAATACAGAATTGGGGTCGGTGCTCCAGTATATATGGCAGCAGTACTTGAATACTTGACTGGTGAGTTCATTTTAATAAAACAATAGTGAGAAAGCAATAAAAATATAAAATAATCATAAAAGGAATTCTTGAACAAAGTGTGGAGGAGGTTTGGTATAGAAACATTATCCACACAATCCAGGATTCTTTTTTCTCATTCTTGGAAGTACCATACCATAAAATTTGAGCAATTGTAAATGATTTTTTTTAAAATTGAATTTACAATAGAGTTCTCTGACAATTTGTACCTTTTGAATAATTGCTTGTAATGTTTAAGTACCCATGCACCCATATTGTATGTAAGCTTCTAATAAGAATCAAGGTCAGAGTGTAACAGTGATGTTTAATGCTTATAAAGTTTAGGCTCATAATTTGGTTTTACAAAAGAAAAAGACCGCAAATAGAAATTTAAGTCAACTTTTTAAAATAGAAGCAACTATAAAAACATTATGTTTTTTAAATGTACAGTAGTGAAAAAAATTATTGTAAGTATCTTTAATGAAATTTTGTTACTTTCACTTGGGCTAAATTCTTGTGAGGTGGAGGTAGCTAGGATTAACAGGATTCAGCTTCTTTGTTCTTTGTAAGCTTTTGAAAGTTAAACATAACACTTTTAAGAAAATTGAATTATGCTAATTTAAAAAAAAGATGTAGTACTGAGCTGCTTTTAAATATTAAGTATATTAATATTAAATAATATAAAGCTAAAGTATTTCTATTATTCAATTTATGTGCCCTTAAATCTAACTCAATTACTGATTACATAAATGCATCCATATTGTTTCTTGATAAAATGTGCAAATGGCTCTCCATTATTGCCTTTGGGATGGGTTTTTTTCCAACTTTTTCAGACCTGACAGCTAAGTATTTCATCCAATCAGGTTTGACCTTGCTTAGCTTTTCAAGACCAGACATGGTCATCTAGAAATTGCCATTTGTTTAAGGCTGTCAGGTCTTCTATTAGTCTCTAAATATGACATTTGAGATCAAAATAGTATATTCTCGAATTAGTATATTATTATGATCCAAATATCTAAATTTATACTGTATCATTATGTATTTTTTTAGAGTAAAAGGAACACTATCAGACAAGAAATCTAAATCAAAAGACATGTCCTTTTACAAAATAATCTTTACCGTGTGTCTTATTTAAAAGAACAACTTGCAACAACATGTATTGCTAGAAATGTTTGT
>JANHFT010003769.1:248986-262667 GCA_032467955.1 Pseudoxenodon macrops
GTCTACTTCTAATTAGTTCCATTATGAGGAACTGTGATTACTCTGTGCTTGTATTCATGCACATGTTTTCTTTTAATTGCCTGCATGGTTTTTCTGTTTGACTAATTTTTTAAAGAAGCAAAGTTCAGAAAAAGACACTTTCATTTGACTGATTACTCTGATTGCATTTAAAATGCATTATGATCAAAAGTGAAGATGTTTATTTGCAGTGGGAATGTGTCATTTGCTTTTATGAAACAAACAAACAAAAACAAACAAACAAACAAGAAGTACTCCATTTCATGGTCCTTTGAAATGTCAGTCTAGAGCACTGTGTTTCAACCTTAACACATTTAAGATGCATGGACTTCAATTCTCAGAATGAATGCCCACCTGAATGCTCACTGGGGAATTCTGGGAGTTGGGAGTCTACACATCTTAAAGTTGTCAAGGTTGACTAAAATGATCAAATAAAATTCATCCATTGTACAGCTTCTGTTCCCTGTAAATAAGCAATATTATCTAGCAGTAATTAAACAGGCAAGCAAGCAAGCAAACATTCTCTGTTGCAGCCCATGTCTTCTGGAACAGCATCTCCTCAGAGGTTTACAGGACCACCCCACCCCTCCAACAGTCATTAAAACCATGGGGTTTTCTCTTTGCACCAGTTTAATCCTAGATGGCAATTTGAGCATTCTGTAGGTCTTTTTGTTATCTAGTAGACATCTAGAGTTGGGAAGCCTATGTATATTAATTATTCAATTATTATTTACTGCATCTATACCACAGCTTTCCACAGAATAACATGGGAAGGCATCCCACCCTTGATTTTAAACTAACAATAACCTTGTGAAGTAGGACAAACTCAGAGATAGTGACTGTTCCATAGTCAACCTGTTGTCCTTTCATCACTGAGAATAAATAGGAATATGGATTTCGCTACTCCTAGTCCAGCACCTTAACCAAAGCTGCTAATTTTAATGAGCATGTTAAGATGCTTGCAAATTTAAGATTTTTAAGATTTTTAAAAATTCAAAACACTAAAAGAATTCAAGAAATGAGAATAGGTTATTGTAAATATCTTATATACAGTAGATATATATTTATTTGACTTGAGAACTCATGACAGTTACAGAGTATTTAAGTTTTTTTTAAAGAAGAGCTTCAAAATAGTTTAGGTCTAGTTGCTTCTTAAATTCCAATGTCCTTTTCTGTTTCTTCTAAGATTATTGTAATTCTAGATCATTAACAAAATGTAGAGGCCCTTAGAGCCATTAGTTCATGATGAATAGATTTGTGACATACTATATTCATGAATAAGTCAAACATGATGCTGTTTTACTTTTTTCTTTGAACTAAAATTATTTTACAGGAGTTTAGGATGTATTAATGTAGTTCCATATACAGTGACCCCACTCCCCAAATGTGTTGTAGACAGAAAGTAGAAAAATCTTGTAGAGAAAGTTTAAAGACTTCATTTAAAGAAATGAACTTTATGGAAATTTCTGTTAATTTATTGCTGTACTGAGTTGAAGAAAACTAAAAGAATGAAGTTTATAAAACTTCAGGTGATGTACAAAACATACATTTCTCTAATATTTTGCTAGAAAAGTGCAGTAGGAAGAATCCTGGAACTGTCTGCTTTGCCCATTAACATTTCCCTCATTTGGAAATGACTTGCCAGTACATGCATGTTATAAATTTAAAACAAACAATGCAAAAGAAAAATATCCCAATATTGTAACTTTCTCCATGGAATTGCTGACTTTGAGGTTTTGTTCTTGTGTGTTATGGCATCAACAAAATCCTCAAGAAGTTTCAGATAGCCTTAGTAGTTAAAAAAATCAGATTTCTGTTGAATCATAATTCATTAATAGGATGGAGACTTATGCTAAGTCATTGAATGCTTGAACAATAAAGCTCTCTCCTGCCAGTTTGTTTTACTTGTCATTTTAAGTCCTTATTATGTTGGTTGTCAGAAGTCATTATCTTGAACTCACTTAACCCACAATGTTACTTTTTTCCTTCTCTGGAAAAATTGAAGTAATTTAAAAACATGGGGTAATTGTATCCGAGTCATAAAACATAATTTTTAAAGGATGTTTATTGCAATCTCTGTGAAGTGTAAAACTAATTTGATTTGATGAATAACATTTAAAGGTTTTGAATATTGGTTAAAATGCATCATAAGAGGGAATAAAAAGTTTTCAGTGAAAAATGACAGTATCCTTTTGAATACGTGTCATTCCTGCATATGTTGTGTGTATGATTTCTATTTATGTTTATGTGTGTCTGAGTTAAATGGATCAACTAATACCGAAAACGAAATATACTTACTTGAAACATTATCAGATTGGTACAGTCAACGAACTCCTTCATAAGCAGCAAGGATATTTTTCTGATAACAAAGATCTAAAGTGGGTTCCATGTTACATGTGACAGGGAATGTTGAAGGACTGAAATCTCTGAGCTCAGAACTGCTGAAACCTACCACCAACCCCTACCCCCAATCCAGGCAGCTTTCCACCGTAGTCAGATGATCCGCCTGTTTTGAAGGAAATGACATAAATCAAGCAGGCACCCGAGAGCAGAACAGGCAGAGAAATTAGGAGGAAATTACAAAAGGTGATGAAGAAGTGAAATTGGGATGAGGAAATGCAGGGCCTCTAGGCAAGGGTTGCCATTGTGTAACTGTTGGCTCTGAATGCTGTTCTCTAATGTGGCAAGAATAAGTAAAACATTTGTATAGTTAACATTTTTTAAGTTGATTTGCTGCTGCCTTTGAAAAAGGAGCCATGTACCTGGTCTTTGAAGACCATTGTAGGTAGTCCTTGACTTACAATCGTTCGTTTAGAGTGGATGAGAAGCGAAACATTTTCAAGAAAAAAGAAGCAATAAAGCCCAGTTGCCTTTTGGGAAAGCACACACACACCTCAAAGTTACAGCGGCACTGAAAACAGTGACTTATGACCATTTTTTCACACTTACGACTGTTGCAGCACCCCCATAATCATGCAAACAAAATTCAAATGCTTGACAACGGATTCATATTTATGACAATCCAAGTATTATGTGACCACATTTTGCTACCTTCTGACAAGCCAAGTCAATGGGGAAGCCAGATTCACTTTACAATTACGTTACTCACTGAGCAGCTGCAATGATTCACTTAATCACTGTGGTGAGAAAAGTCTTAAAATGGAGCAAAACTCACCTAACAACTGTCTCACTTAGCAATGGAAATTTTGGGTTCAATTGTGGTCATCAGTATTCTATTATTGTTCCTTTGAAGTGAAAGCCACTGAGAAAGTATGGATTAGGTGCATTTACAGCTTTAAAAATGCACAAAAGAAAGAGCTTTACAGTTTGTTTTAATAATTAACATTTGTGTCTCCCGACCATGCTTTGCTTGTTTGCTTTTCAGTTCTAATTCTTGTATTTGTTTTCATCTTTCCCTGACATTTCGTCCTGTCTTTTCAACAACCATTTATCCCATCTAAAAAGCAGTATTTCTGTGGTTGCAACATATAAACGCTGATGGATGCTGCATTGAGGGGTGTTTGGAAAACATAATGTCTCATGGTCATTTTAGCAGCAGGGTTAATAGACAATATAAATATTTGAGATTTGAATGTTCCTTGCTATCTAAACTAGTAACAGTTTGCATTCAGTTTCAGAACACCTCTATTGTTAAACGTTAGATTCCTTCCATTATATTCATCATATTTTTTTAAAAAATCTATCTTGCAAAAAGCCTTATTTTTATAAGACTGATTTCAATTTGATTGGGTTTTTTTCTGATTTGATATTTCAATGCTATGCTTCAATTTAATAACAGACTCTTGGGTCTTTTAGCAATACATTACTATTGATTATTAAAATAAACTTTTATTTGATAACTTTTAAATATTCTATATTTTTAGTAGTTTATTTCATGTTGTCATTTGTTTTTTCCTTTGTTTTTGAAAAATTGACTAGGCTGTGGGACAATCTCTCTCTCTCTCTCACACACACACAAACACACACACCTCATAGAGCCACACATTTCAATGTTCCGTTTCTGCTGCTTTTGAATTAACCTGGATCCTTAAGGTAAGGAAGTCACTCATAAGCCCTATTGCTGTGAAATACTTTACTAGGTCCATGATGCTAGAAGTGGATCAGGTTCTCCCAGATCTTCCTATGGTGCCAGCACCCATAATTGTGCCACTGGTAACTTCTTTTTCAATTTTAATTGGGAGAAAAAGGGGGGAAAAAGTGAAGCTCAAAGACTACCTTTCTTTAGGAAGCTTAGATTATTGAAACATCTTGCCATTGGTAGTACAAATCCACCTATTCCCAATTGTGGCAAATCTGTTACTGGGAGATTTGTTAATTTGTTCAAATCATGAAATAAACACATAATAGGAACGAATGACTGTGGCTAAAGTTAGGCCTCACTTTATTTTCTACCTGTAATGTTCCCTTAAGCAAGTGTGAAAGAGGTAACCCTCTGCTACAAGGACTTGTTCAGTGTTGTATCCAAAGAAATTAGTACTTTGTAATCATTGATGTTAATGCATACAGGGGACACACATGCAATGTGATTGGTGTCTAATTTGTGTAATTACTAGTTTATAACAAATGCCCTTGGAACTTAAGGATGTAAGCCAAGAGCAAATTTAAGAGCACAAGACCTGTCTTGAGTTGTAAACTAGTTGAGCCAAAACTCGCATACTGCTTTCACTCAAGCAACATCTGGCAGTTCTTAGTCTAATCATGTTTAGATGTGTTTAAAAGGGGGGAAAGGCATGTGTAAACTGTTAAAGAGTAACAATGAAGTGTAAACTGGTAGGCAAAGGAAACACCATTTTACAGACTAATTGAGAGAAGGAAAAAGAAAGAATGGGGACATGGGAAGTCAGTATGAACGGATGAAGATTTTGACTTCCTTCTACTAGGGTCTGTAAAAAACAGCTTATATTTACATTTGCTAATCAGGTTTTGGTCCTCCTTTCAGTTCTGGTTTTTTTAAAAGCATCGTCTTAAAATCATAGAATCATAGGTCTGAAAAGCACCTTGGAGCTCTTTTAGTCCAACCCCTGCCCAAGGCAGAAGTCCTTATACCATCATGGATAAATGGTCGTCCAAGCTTTTGTTGAAAACCTTCAATAAGGGAGCACTCACAACTCTAGGAGGCAAGCTATTCCATTGATTAATTGTTCTTATTGTCAGAAAGTTCCTCCTTATTTCCAGGTTGAATCCAATGAGCTTCCACCCATTGCTTCTTGTCCTGCCTTTAGGTGCAATGGAGAAATCAAATTCTCCATTGATGATAGCCCTTCAAGTATTGGAAGACTGCTATCATGTCTCTTATGAGCCTTTTCTTCATTAAGTTAAACCTATCTAGTTTCCTTAGCTCAGGAGTGTCAAACTTGCAGCCCGTGGGCTGGATGCATCACGTGCCCCAACACCGCCCAGTTTAGCGAAGGGAAAAAAGTCCTGATACGTCACGTGATACTGCCGTGATGACACGAGTTTGACACCTCTGCCTTATCTGTTCATTGTATGATTTGACCTCCTGACCCCTTATCATCTTTGTTGCTCTTCTCTGCACTCTTTCTAGGGTCTCAGCATCTTTTTTGTATCATGGTGACCAGAACTGGATGCAGTATTCCAAATGTGCCCTCACCAGTGCAGTATAGCTACACTACGAATTTCTTGTAGCTACAGTTCAAAATTTAAATTTAACCTATGAGAGAAGAAGCTTCCCTGAACTCCTAAACTAATATGGTGTTTAATAGTCACATTTCCCATTTGGATTACTTTAGCCAATTAATCTCCCAAAACCAAATTTACCACATTAAGTTGTTGCGAGGATAAGAATGGGATTTGAAATTTCTGTACACTATCGTGAATTTCAGGTGAAAAATGTGATAGAAATACAATAAATAATAATCGAATGTCTAAATATGTATAGGGTCACACTCCTGTTGTGAAGTTATTAAAACCCAGCATCAGACTTATCAAAGAAATACAATTTGAGATTCCAACACAATTTGTGTGATGCTGCTTCCAGGTAGCTTCTACCATATGCTTGTCCTTGCTTATTGTTGAAAGTTCACAGGAGTGTTTGTGTCCTACTGACATGAGATTCACACAAGAAACCTAAAATAGATTTCCACCTAATATTTTTCCCCATGACTTCTTCTATAGCTAATGAAGATGGAAATTAGAATACGGCTGGGCAAAGCATTTGAAAGAGGTGCTTCAAAAAGTACATTATACTGAAGAAAGCACTCTCTTTGAAGCATTAAACCAACCATGTCCTTGTATGGCTTATAGGACTACTTCAAAAGCTACCCCTGGTTGGATTGCATGTGTGCTTTCACAGATACTACTTTATGCTTCAAAGGGAAGTGCTTTGTTCACATCAACATGTTTTATAAAACACCAGAATTCTATAGCACAGCCTTAAAAATAATAATAACATGTTCTTCCTTTGCCTTCCTTTTTGTTTTCTGGAAGGCTACCTTTTAGAAACACCTGCAAGGTTGAAGGAAAGGATGAACTAGAAATTTGGCTTGGGGGGATTTTAATTCTGAGAGGTTTCTAAAGTGAAATTATAAATTCCATTAAACACCGTTCAGTCAGATGCAAATTTAAACGCTGTCCCTTAAACATTTATTGCACAGGCAATTAACTGGGTGAACAGGTTTGACATACATCCTTGGAATGATCATTATTGACTCTTAATTATGGCAAAGGTAAGCCTGATGTTTTTTAAAGAAGCATTTCTAGAGAAAAGAAGTACTTTTTTTTTCAAAAACAAAAGAATGTTCAAGAAAAACATTTATTTTAATTCTGTTAAAATAATTCAAAATTATAAGATGATGCGAAGACTGATTTATGTATGTCTGTAACAGAGAAAGGGAATAAAAATAAAGTACCTGTATGGATGAAAAATTGTTAATTTTATTTATGGTTTCCTTATTACCATTAAAAAAAAATCTGAATGCTAATGTCCCTCTCTTAGTTTCTGGAGTTTTTCTCAGATTTCTTTTTGGCTGAATGGTTGAGTTTCACACACTTTTTAGACTTTTCTCTTTTGGCTTTTGGGGATGTTAGAAATGCTGGCAACTGCTCAGCATGTCATCTGTTAGCTGTTACAAACTAAATTTTCTACATTATGACTTCATTGCAATGAAGTAAAGAAAGGCAAATGTTTTTGAAATCAGAGAAATGGTTTTACTCAAGGCACAAAATTTCTACCCAGAAGAGGAAACAAAATCTAATCAGGCTTTGGATGAAGTCAGAATTCCTTAGCTGTCAGGTATATTCACATTTGCATAGCAAAAGTCCAGGTCCTGAACACCTGACAATTACCAAGGACTTTTTGCTTGAACTAAGTATTGAGAAAAGAAACCATCATGCAAATTTAGCATTTAACTTGTCTTCTATAATGAACAACAGATTTGACTTGAGATCTGACATTTAACCTACATTTAAATTTCAAAAGTATGAAATTGCAGAATCATTCCATATAAATTTCCACAATATACATTAAACTTTGAGATTGATCAGTTACTTCCATTTCAGTACTGATGTTTTTATATGTAAGACTCTGCTTTAAAACATCATGGGAGTTCTACAGTATTTGGAACACCATTGTGAACAAGAATGAATGGAGTTTGTTCAGAGCTCTGACCTTGGTTAATGCCATATATCATGAAGCTCGTTAGAAATCCATTGTGTATGTGAAAATGTTCACAAAGTTCACAGATTTATGGGGTTTGTAACCAAAGTTGCTAGAAAATGCCTATTTCCCCCAGATGTTTTAGACTATAAAAAATAATAAGAGCATGGTTATTGTGAAAAGTACTATCCTTAGAAAATTCAAAATTTTCCAAATTGTGATTCTATCCACTTTGTATTTTCTATTTAATTTTTAAAACAATAAATAAAACTGTGACGGGGAAAAAACCAGGTTAGCATCTAAAAGAGGAGGCATGGAATTCTTAACAAATTTTAACCCTTTTAAAATAGAATCCTTAAAATTGTGACATTGTTATCTGATTGCCAAGTAGGAAACTCTCCAATTGAATTTTATGTGAAATTGGGAAATATCTGATTTGCAAACATTTGTTAGTAGCCTTGCCTTCCCCTGGTTTGTTGCTAGTAGCTTGGATCTCAAGTTTGAGTTTAACCTTGATTTGAGAACTGACCATGACTATGGTTTTGGATTTTTGTGTCTCAATGGATGCGATCAACTACTGTAATGCTGTTGTTACTGACGTTCTTCAAATTTGATCTGATTAATTGCTTTCTGTTCAAGAACCCCAAACAAGATAAAATGCCCCCACCTCCAACTCCTCAGAATTGGGCAAGGAAAAAGGAATTTGGAGGGAAGTCACAATTCCTAGCAACTCTTAGGCATGTTGTTGAAAAATTCTTAGGCATATGTTGTGGAACAATGTCTTGTAAATGTACAGTATGTATCTTTTTTTTCTGTGATCCAATACACCCCTATTAAACCTTGGGATTTTAAATCTCGTAGGCTCTCCCTGCTCTGATATTTAATACATACTTTCAAATTAGGGTAGGCCTGTGTCAAATTATATTAATGGAAATCTGGTATAAAAACCAGAAGGCTTCATGAGAACTAGTCAAACAGTTGCAGGTGTAAGTTACATGTGAAGTTTCCTGTTTGCTACATGCTGGAAAAGTTCTGTGTGTCTGTTTCCTATCTTGAAGAAGTTGCTGGCGTGGGGGGGGGTCAGGTTTTTAAGTAGTGGGTTGCAGGTTTGCTTTGCTTTTTGTAAAATATAACTATTGGTCACTTGTTTGTATTAAAAAGAAAAGCTCCTCAAACTATCTATAAAATTCCCCAAACTAGATGGAAAAATGTACTGTTGTTATATTGGGTCAGTCACGGACTGTGAGAACAAGATGCATGTGTTTCTCTTGTGTCCTTACATTTGTTTGCTATATCTCCAATTTAAACTCTCCAAGCATATTTACATCTTGTATGTGACAAGAGCTTGAGATACCTAAAGATCTCGAAATGATTGTTTGGGGGTCCTTTTTACAGAGGTAACCTTAGAAAATCTTAAGAGATGGATGAAGGACAAAAAAACAATCCCTATAGAATTTCAGAGAATACTTATAGACTGTATGATATGACTTTTTTGTATGTTTATATCAGCTGTTAAATGAAAATCTGTTCCTAGTCTCTAATAAAGGCAATGAATGGAATTGGTCGCTACGGTAGTTATTAATATAGTTATGGAAGAGAATCCTATCCCCAAATTGAACAGTACAATTCATCATAATTGTATATTGATAACAAATACAGTGAAGTATGAATTAGGTACTAAATAAAATGAGTAAGACTGTCATCATTTTGACTGTGTTCATCAAGTTTTAGTAGTATTCATTGCTGCCCTTTTTTAAAAAGTGTTGAATTTTTTTTTGTTATTAATGAAATATATCCACAGCTTCTCTAAAAGCAGTCACAGATTTCCCAATAAACTTTAAATGACCAGATTATTAGTTTTTTTTAAATCCCAAAAGCAGCTGATAGATGTATACCCACTCAGATATTGTAAAATGAAATCCATATTCATTTATTACTGAATTTAAACTTCAATATTCATATATTCCAATGCTGAAGCTTAATGAAAATAAGTTTACGATACCACAAAACTGATATAATTAAAAGCAACATTAAAATAATTAACAGAATTTCCATAGAATAGGATGCTTACTTGAAGTTGTGTAAACAAAAACTATTATTGCTTTTAAATATACCAGTAACTAAATATGTTTATGTATACAGTATGCATACTTTAGTTATTTATTAAATTTTCTATATCCATTGAATATTCTCCTTACTGATTTTGCATTCTTTATCTATTCACTATCTGTATAATTATCTGTGCTGCTCTTTCCATTTAAATCTTCTTGCTTCCTTTACCTGCAGTTGTTTTTTAGTGTACATTGCCATGAAACATAAAAAATTTGGGTATTTCCTTTGTTTACTTAGCTGGACAGCTAATCCTTGCTTTCTTTACAAATGTTATGTATCATTTCTGTACACAATTATTAACTTTTTCCAGATCAAGTTATTATTAGCAAAACCCTTAGAAATATGGTTGAAGTTCAAGACTGTCAGATGTGTTAAATACATTTAAAATGCTTCCTAAAAGTATTTTTGGAGAACATCTTTGGAAAAAGCTAGCACAGATGAATACCTCTGATGTTGCATAGATCTATACTGTCCTCCATCCCTATGCTGAAATAAGATACTACCAGATTATGTGCAATTAGTTCTTATTAAATGCCTCTTGCCATTTATTTATCCTTAATATTGCTGTAACAGTTATAGTTCTTTTACTGATTTTAGGATTGCGTGTTTTAAATTCTCGAATAACATTATTCATTCTATTTTGAAAATAAGAAAGAAGAATCAAAACAATTTTATCTTTCTTGGCAGCGGAAATTCTTGAATTGGCTGGAAATGCAGCACGAGATAACAAGAAAGGTCGTGTCACCCCTAGACATATCTTGCTGGCTATAGCAAATGATGAAGAGTTAAATCAGGTGAAAATGCATTCCTTGGTTTTAGGGGTTCGTTTTTCTTTCTTTTTTAAATGCCAGCTTATTCTGTCTAAAAATGTAACTCATGATCTGTTAAAATGAGTTGAAATTGCTTCAGTTGAACGATATCTTTAGAAAATATATCAGCAGTTGTTAACTCTAAAATTGTCATAGAGTCTCATTACTTGGTAGGGACCCGACTCTTAATTTAGGTATTTCATTATCCTTTTCTTCAGAATCAAAGTCTTAGTTTCTTCAAGTTTTAAAACCCCTCAAAGATACCTTTTTGTTCCACTTCCTTTTTAAGCTGTTGAAAGGTGTCACCATAGCCAGTGGTGGTGTATTACCAAATATTCACCCAGAGTTGTTGGCCAAAAAGCGGGGTTCAAAAGGAAAATTGGAAGCAATCATCACTCCACCCCCAGCTAAAAAAGCAAAGTCACCGTCACAGAAGAAAACCACAACAAAGAAAGCAAGCACAAAGAAAGTAGCAAGAAAGTCTAAGGTATATCTACAATTTTTTTTGCCTACACTATTTTTGCCAGCCTTATGAATTTTTGCTCAGAAATATAGTAATTAAGTTGCTAGATGACTAGTAAAATATATCTTCAATCGAACGTAAAGTAAAATACAATTGAATTGAGTTATTCTGGTTCAGAAGAATATCTACATTAGATCTAGATATTTCAAGAATGGATATGTGAAATATTGACTTTTCAGATACATAGTCATAAAAATTCAACTTCTTCTATAGATTTAGATGTATAGATAGACTATAGGGCTTTGCAGAGTTACGTTTTTAATTCTGGTTTATCTGCACATTCATTCCTAGCTGTAGAATCCAAAAAGCCAGCTATTTTTGGTATTGTTACAACAATTACTATTTATTTTTTAACACAGGAAAATAGATGCTGCTCTTGAAAAAAAATGTAGGCGGGATGACGGGACTTCAGCATTTAAGTTCTGAAAATCAAGATTTTGCTAACTTTCTTTTCCTCTCTGGAATTTGCTCATCCCAACATATAGTTGCTATCTCTCTCTCTCTGTATCTATGTATGTGTATGTATATATGTGATTGTGTGTGTGTGTGTATGTCTGTACATTCGTTATGTAATGTTTATTTAAAATTGGAGTTGCTAATAAACTGATTGGTTAACTGATTTATATGTGAAAAGAAACAGGGAGAAGTCAGTAAATCAGCAAGTGCTGACAGCACAACAGAAGGCACCCCAACAGATGGTTTCACTGTCTTATCCACCAAAAGTTTATTTCTTGGGCAAAAGGTAGGTTTGTACATTTATTCAAAATATTCTCCACGTGTCTGTATGCATGCGTGTTAATTGAACCTAGAGATAACATTTCTACGAATGAAGAGGAATATTCTCAACTTATTTTACAAACATTGTAAATGATATATATCAAGTGCAGAATGCCATCAATTTATAAACTGCAATGGATTTTTAAAAAGGCCCCACTCCAAAAGACAGTAAAATTTAAACAGACATAAGATTAATAATAAATATGAACAAATACAGTTATGCATACTTGAAACTTATTTACAATTGGGAATAATGATTTGGGGTTAATCCAATAGTCTGAGAAAAGACAGGTCTCTAGGGCTAGGCGTCCACAATCCCCGGGCTGTGGACAGTATGTGAAACCACGTGTCCCCCCAGTCCACAGAAGAATGCTCTCCATGGAACCAGTCATTGGCATCCAAAAAGGTGGGAGGGCACTGCTCTAGGCATTCAAAAGAGGAAGACATATTGCTTTATATTTATTGAGCAACGCAAGAAGAGACAAATAGGAAGGTAGTCTTCAAGTGGGTTACCCTGGCAGAGTAGAAGGAACCAAAGGCAGAAAGATTTTGAAAAGTAGATGAAAATACAGCCATGAAGAAGTAAGGACATGGCATTTATTTTGCTATAAAACAGAATGTGAATATTGTAAAGGATAGTGATGAGGAACACCATTTGGCCAAATAAATGATTCATGAAGCTGGAAAAAAATCGGCAATGATAGCAATAATTTAATACAAGAGAAAGAAAAAGAGGCAGTGGGCGAAATCAAGCTTAGAATTAAAGTTATTTTTCTGGAAATAATTTGCAAGCATCAATAGAGAACAGGAAGGGATTGGCATAGTAACTCAGAGTCACAAATTAACATAAATAGAATGCATCAGCAATAAAAGAAATATGTATCAGTTTCTAAAAGAGATGTGGTACTATATAGTAAATTATAATGCTGGTAAGGGGGGATATTGCAAGAGAATTCTTCAGCCACAATCCAAAGAACGTTTACATAGGTTTAAGCCAATCCCAACTCACACACTGTATAATCTAAGGAAAGAAAGAATTTGGGAAAACATTGGAGGGATTGGTGGGTGAAAGAGACATTAACCAGTTCATAACTGATCTCCCCACTTCTTAGTTTTTTCAAGGCATATGTGGACTTAAAAACTGCATATTTGACCATTCACATTTTGCTACATATTTCCCTTGCAATTGAAAAGTTAAAGGCAATTTTCTCCAAACTGAATTAGATTTAAAAAATGATTAAAATAGTGTGTTTGGTTACAAAAATTGTAAACAGATTTTTTCTGATGTCATAGTGTCATATTTCATTGGCTAATTATATTGCATTGAAATAGTAGAGTTTGATATACATACAAGAAACTTCCAGAAATAATTTTTCACAGGAATAGAGATGATTGTAAATGTGTATAGAAAAGAGTTACCTTTTAACATGGTTTATATTAATATGGCTTCTAATCATATTATTCTACTGTACTGGCATGATGATAATTGAAATTCTTTGTCAACACCCATCCATAAATATTAAGAGCTATTTGCTAAAGGTTGAACAATAAATACTGGGTTTATAAATAATGATAGAAGGAGAAATACAAGATAATATGAGACTGTATCATAGCAAGGATCCATATATTTAAGTAGATTAAAAAAAATTGTATTTAAGAAGGCTTTGCATGTATATTTAGCCATATTTACAAAGTTTAACCCTAAACTTTCTATGACTTACTGCTATTATAAGTATTATTGTTTGTTATCACAAGCTTTGAATACTGAGTTAAAATATTATATTTTATTATATTATTATTATATTA
>JANHFT010003769.1:299062-312359 GCA_032467955.1 Pseudoxenodon macrops
AGAGAGAGAGAGAGAGAGAGAGAGAGAGAGAGAGAGAGAGAGAGAGAGAGAGAGAGATTTGCATGTATACAGTGTGTGTGTATACATATGTGTATATATATATGCACATCAGTGGTAGATTTCAAATTCTGTGATGACGTCCGCGTGGGTGGGCAGAGCCTCCTGCCGCCACCGCTATTGGTTCGTCTGATCCAAGCCAAACCAGTAGCAACCCACCACTGATGCACATATAATGAAGTCCAAGATGAAGCTGGATGTTCTTTAGTTTTAAAAAAATATTACATTTCCCTAACTTTAAGTCATAATGAATTTTAGTATTTGTTATTTCATTTTTAATACACATAACCCTTTCCCCCTGCACATGTATTAACCAGAAGACCTGACTGTGCATGTATTTTTCACTGTCATAGAAATATATTTGGGCAATGTGTCAGAAGGCAATAAGACCACAAAATGGTCAGCAAGGTTCAGATTCCATAAAAATGAAAGTGCCAATGTTGTGGTTGGCATTTCACAACATTTTTAGAAACTATCACAATTGTCCAGATTAATTTTAAAAAAAAGAAAATGACAAAAACGTACATTTGGTTAAGTGGACTAAAGGGACAATGATAACGTTTTCTTGAGGAAGTTGCCTAAAGGATTGGAGAATATAAACTGTAGAAATAGCTTTGCTGTGTTTTTTTGCCTGCCTGATCTGAATGGTGTTGGAGATTGCAAAAAAAAACAAAAAACTTTTGTGGTGACAGTCCTTAGAACATATAAGTTGCTACAGAGGTGCTTGGTCTCACGGAGTAAAACCTCTTCATTTTCTAACCATCTAACAGTTAGCAGAGCATCAAAGATGGAGCTTCCACAAGGAGACTGAGCTTCTGCATTTATTTCTTGTTGCTCTCCTCTTAATTAGACTCCATGGTGGAGGCAAATGATTTTTAGAGGGGTCCTTTTGTCGTCAGACAGTGGCTGCAGCAGATGCTTCATCTTGACTTTCAAGTACCACACAGCTGTTCCACAAGCAATTAGCCTTCCTATGCGCACATGAAACTCCATCATTTTCCCCTTTCCTGTCTCCGCCTGATGTTTGTTCAGTCTAGCGACCTGTCTAAACTCAACATCTGCAGTGGTCCTCTATAAATCCAACGAATGCACATTGTGATAACATTACTCCTAACAGCTCGGTAAGTACAAAACAACTAGGCTGTGTTGGACTCTGGATCATGGTTCCAAAGGTTTATTTGCCCTTTTCTCTTAATGAACCTTCAGGCATAAGCTCATTTCTCGCAATAGAAGAGGAACAGCTTCATGGAAGCTGACAGAACTTGTGTAAACAGAAACACAATGAGTGGTAAAGTCTGATCTTTTCACCTATGCTTTAAATGCGACACTAGTAATTCTTAATTGGCAATCTGTTCTGATGTTCTTTGTATATGTTCATGATAGATTTTGCTGCTTCTCCTGAGCCTCGAGGATCAACTTGATTATATTTGTGATTGCTAATTTCATTTAATTTCATTTAATTTATTATCAGCAAGCACACATTTATCCTAAGTCAAGTAATATTGCTATATGTTTTACATATTTAACAATGTCAAGTCATTTTAAAATATGTGGAGTTTTTTTAATGTTAACCTTTAGCAATATAAAATATGTGAACACATTTTTAATGGCGGTACTAACTGAAGGATCTCAATTATGTATCCCAAGTAAGTTGCCTTTTGTAATTGACTAGTAATGATTTTGTCAATGTTGATAGTCATTCAAGTGATGCTCCAGATATTTTGGGATGGCACTATTTGGGATGGCACTATTGGTACCATCTTTGCTTTCTTTTGCTGCAGCTGTTCTACTTTCATTTGAGGGTTTTTCTATGTAATTTTCTCCTGTTCTTCCTCGTCTTTTCTGCTGATTCCAGATACTGCCATAGCCACTATCCAGACTTTTGACTATCTTATCAACAATTGCTAACTCTAGGGTACACTCATCAGTTTTCATCCCATCATCCCAACCATCACTACAACCACCACTAAAATGGCTTCTTTCTTTCATTAAAACTGAAATGTGATAAAATAGATTGAGCAGAGCCACTGGGAAAGAAAGCAGGTGAACGAAGATTTTTTCCCATGCCTTTGGCATTTCCAGGTTGGAGGAAGCCAACACAAAAAAAAAATTGTACTTTCTTTTATTTTAATTAAAATGCAATATAGCCAATATGATGATTGATCATATATTTATTGATCATATTGACTATATTGCATTTTATTGATTGATTGATATAACCCCCCTCTTCTGCAATGTAGCACATTACAGCTTAGAATGAGATCTCTGGGGTCATATGCAACTGTGGGACTTCAGCTTATGCCCCTCTGCCTTAGTTAAAAAAGAACACAGCAGAGTAGCTAATAAGTTTGTTTTATGTATTTATTTAGGTCCCAAGATTGCTCTTAAAAAAGAAATTCAACAACATAGTTAATAACAAGATAAGATTATGAACATCTTGAAACAGCCCATTAGAAAGAACGAGATACCAGACATTTCAGAAAGCTATGACTATCAAAAGGAATTTTGCAACCTTCTTAGAGATTTCTGAGGACTGATGCCATAAAAGAAGAGCAGAAACGTCCTAATCCCAGGAGCAATTAGAATTACTGAGAAATGGGACTAAGAGTTTCGATTGCTCTTGAGTATATAATGGACATGTGAATAGCATGTGATATAGATTCAACCTTTATATCTCAGCACAGACAAGGGCAGTAGGGAGGTTAATGTGTCTACTGATCATCCTAAATGGGTAGCACCCCAGATTGTGCTGTGTGAGGACCAGGTAAAGACATATCTAGGCGAAGGGTGGCAATTACACTGTAGGAAAAAAATGGGAAACACTGCCTTGATTGGTCTGAATATCTAAGTCCCAAATCCTCTGCTTCAATTCAGCCAAAGTATTATCAGGGCCAAAGGCAGGAAATGCTAGTAAGGAAATGCGACATTATATTATATCATTAATTTGTTTCCTTGAGGTAGTTCTAAACCTGTTGTGGGATGAGATGAACCATGAAGATTACCAAGATAGTTGCTTCAGACAGAATTTAAGTCATCAGATTTTTAGTCAAGGCCCGAAGAAAATGAAGCCTACTTCTAGCAATTTTAAAGAATTAGAAATCAAGTAAAGTTTTCACAAATCTTCATTATGGCTTCTATGCTTGGGTTTCTGTTATAGATACACAGCTGAGCTCCACATATTATTGAACCCCAAATTTTGGCTTTAAATAATTTGATAGTTACCAAGACATAATTATTTCCATAATTATTTGACTTGTAAAAGTAACATGTTATGACAAACTTCTCTCTGACCACCAGAAGGTAGTATCAAAGCAACATGCCCAAATGAAATGAAGACAGTCAAGTCCTTCAATTGCCTCAACAGAAAAGGTACAGAAAGACCAGTTTGCTCAAAGGAAAGGATAGGACAAGAGTAAACAACTTGGTAAGCAGCGAAACATACAATTTCCCCCAATTGCCATCAGAAATCACCTAGTACAAGGCAACCCATGACCCAATGATAGGGCTCAGCAACCCATAGCTCTGGAGCTGCATGTGGCTCTTTCATCCCTCTGCTGTGGCTCCCTGTCTCCGGTCGGCTCCACAATTGATAGGGCTTTTGGTTAGGACAGATAGAGGAAAAAGGATGCTGCGCTAGTAGGAGACTCTATGATGGGAGAACCAGACTTCCGGTCGGCAGATGAAAAAGGACTCTGCACTAGGAGGAGACACTATGATGGGGGAAGTGGACTTCCGGTCAGCTCCAGAATTGAATGGGGGCTTCCAGTTAGGAGTTTTGTAGCTCTTTGAGTTTTTAAGGTTGCCGACCCCCTGCCCAATGAGGTGCTTTTCTGATTTATGATTGCTGATGATTTGTTCCACCAGATTACACTTATAGGACCTGTAACATATTTTCTCTGCAGTGGGATGCGGAGATGTAACTAAGGAAAGGCGGTCTCTCAGATAACCTGGTCCCATGCCTTGAAGGGGTTTAAAGGTTAAAAATTCAAGCACCTTGAATTTGACCCAGAAGCAAATAGGCAATCAAAGCAGCTCATGGATCAGAGGTGTGACATATGTTGTTCTAGGAGCACACATGCCACTTTATTCTATACAATCAGAAGTTTCTGGATACTCTTAAAATACCGTTCGAAGTCTGGACTGACCACAAAGTATTACAAAGTTAAAGTATTACAATAGTCCCATCTGGAGGTGACTAGGACATGAGTGAGTTTGAGCAGAGCCTCCCGATTTTACATCTATATTATCCCTATCTCTTACAAAATGGCACTTATGTCCTAGAAAAGTGTGTTTAGCACCAGAGCAGCAGAAGCACCTTCCTGTATTCATGATCATGTCATGATTTTAAGTGATGTTTACATATCAAAGTGCATGTTCTCAAGATATTTTACTTTTTAACATTAAATCTGGAGAAGGAAGAATGAGGTATTGGGGATCACTGGGATCTAACCATCAGGATTGCAAGTTGTACAGCTGGGTTGGGGAAGAAAATTATTACTCATGGATATGGTTATCCAAGAAAGCACATAAAAACAATAAATTCAAGTGCTAAAATTACTCAGTTGTACATAATTCCTACATAGCTTTGATTGGTGAGTATGCTTGTGAGCTTTACATTCTCTCTCCACTGAAAATCTTTTGGATAAGACAACTGAAAAGCCAGATGGGAATCTTTGGCACTCTGCCTTGCATTCTGCATTTTAAAATGTTGTTTTGTTTCATTTGTATTAATGTCATTTTCCTACAGATGTTAGACTTAGAACATCTCTTCACAGAACTCCTCATAAACCTAAAGAAACCCTATAATCTAGATAATTAGTACTTTATATTTTTAAACGTCCAAAACATTGTACTTTTTTTTAAAATCTGTTTTCGAAATGCATAGCATGCAAATCAATTTTTGCTTTGGAGTCTGGACTATATTGTAGATAAGGGAGGAAGCATCACTGTTAAGGAAGGGTTTACAGGAAAAGTGATTTAGATTAGATATTGAGAAAGGGCTCCTAACCGTAAATGCAATTGGGCAATGGATGAGGTTGGCTGGAATCTACTATCATAAAGGTTTCAAAGAAAGTCTGGAGCATTCGGCATTAACTTAAAGTCTTTTATTGAATTACCATTCAGATATTATCAAAAAAGGGGAGAGGGACATATGCATATTTTTGTTTGAAAGTCCTGGCTCCAGATGCTCTGTGAATTTTTCCTGCCTTTTTTCCAGACTCTTCACCTTTTCATTCCCTCAAAAGTGAATCATAGAAAAGTGAAGGTCCCAAAGGTAAAAAAATATTGTCCATTTCTAGTTCCAAAGCTGGACACAGTCATCCTATCTGATTCTCTCTATTTCTATACTAGCTTTGTCTATCTTTGTTTCTTGATTATATAACTATATTTATATAATAGAGTAGTCCAGTGTTCAGATCTGAAGTGGGCAAAGGGGCTTCAGATGTGGCACAAGTACCCTTTTGTATCCATCAGATGCTTGTCTTTTTCAAGAGTCAAGCCATAATAACATAGATCAGTGCTTCTCATCTGGGCAACTTAAGACATATGGACTTCAACTCCTAGAATTCTGTGAGTTCAAATCCATATCTCTTAAAGTTGCCAAGGTTGAGAAACACCAATGTAGATTAAAGAAACATGGTATTGAATGGTAAGGAGGCATTATGAAGGTAGCAGGGTGGGTTGTGGATTGTTTTGCTGCCGGTTCATTCAGGGTCACACTTCACGCACACACATGCAGCAATTAAAAAATAATCCTAATCCAAAATGGTGGCGCCTATAGAGACATTGAAGGAACCGGCTCTGTGACATCATCACTGAGTTACTACCAGTTCTAAAGAACCGATTAAAACCAGCAGGAACCCACCTCTGGAAGGTAGCAGGAGAAGCAACCAATATTCCCAAAAAATATTGTGGATCAGAGGGTATAGGTGAAACGTTGAGTTCAACAGATGGCAAAAAGATTTTTTTTAAATTTTTTAAATTTTTGTCAAGCATATATTAGAAAACAGATACAAGTATAAACAAGATTATGAATACCCTACCCAGAAAGTTTATCTATAGATGGCTGACAAATGATATCCCGGCTATTAGAGTATGTGACCAAAACAACCGAGATGATCTCAGAGGCTGAAGTCCATCTGACAAGTATCCTGATTCTAAATTTTTCATGGCCTTGCATTTGTAGGCTTGTTTGATGTTATTATTTTCACTACTCTGCTTTTATTGCAGTTTGATTTATTATACACCACACTGAATCTGTATGGGTTGGAGCAATCAATAAATGTTGTTAAATAAGTAAAGAACGAAAACTTCAACCTGACTCAATAGTTGACAGAGAATCTGAAAAACCTGCTTTCTAGTAAGTACAAAAGTATTATCAAACCTAGTCTTTATTTAACAGAGCTTGGTCAAGCTAAGTCTTATGAATGAAGATGTTATTGATTCTCCTAAGTATATACCATCTTTTGGATTTCTGTAACAACAGTGTTGTATTGATGGAGAGTTGATTTTTTTCGAAAGTGCCCATTGCTTTCAAATGCTTTATTTCTATTTTCACATGGGACTAGTTCAGGCATACTTTTGCAAGCCAGTTTGATTGGGTCATTATCATAATTACGTGACAACTTTTAGAACCTGAGGACCTTAGTAAATGTATCCCCAGGTAGAATCCAAGTTCCAGGAAATAATACCAATTAATGCTTTCTAGCCGCCTCTTCCTTCATGGCTGGAGGCACACGATACGTTGGCATTATTTCTGACTGGAGGCATGAAAGCTGAGTGACTTCTTTTGACTGAATTACCATTTGTGGATTACTACTACCTAGGTGGCTAATACCTATGAAAAGGCTCATTTGTCTCCAAGAAACCCTCTGACTCCAATTGAACAGCTTTTTTATAGATTGGTGTAACCTGGAAAGTGAACTTGTAATATGTTTGCACTTCATTGACTTAATAGATTTAAAGAGAAGCAGAAGTATTTTCATGCCTAACCAACCTTTGAAAGCAAAAAGGTACTTTGTTAAGGACGAGAGTTTGAATCCGTTATCCTTTTGTCATTGTTAAGGAACGGTGTTATGTCAAAGCAGTGATCCAGTAAAGATTTGTGAAACAGGCTATTTGCAGCTTTCTCTTGTTTGTGCTTCCCAGAAAATAAACCTGCTGAAGACTCTGAATGCAAGTAGATATTTTTTTTAATTTGATTATTGACATCTCACTTTAAACAATTCTGGGCAACTAAATCAGAAACTAAAATGGGATGCTAAACTGGAGAGTAAAATCAGCATAAAAATAGAGTTTGTAACATGTGCATGAAAGAAGCAGAAGAAACAAGTATAAAATAATAATCCAAAGTAAAAAAAAAACATTTTTTTTCCTGCTCTAAGAGATTTCCCAGGAAAGATTCGTAAAACAGCATGTGGAGAAATAAAGATTTGCTTTATAGATGAGATTCTGAACTATAAATCAGGAACCTTCCCATTTGAGCTGTGCTTAGGCAAACCTCTCTCATTCTCAGATCCATCAGTTTCCTCCATGGAAAGTTCCATTTTTTTCTCCTTTACTTGAACAGTGGAGGTTGCTGCTGCTAATTATAATGAAATCCCCTTATTAGAATGCCTGCTCAGAAAAACATGATAAGCTTGGAACATTAGGAACTATCTATTCACTATTGTTATTTATTGGTCTGCTTTGTTTTTAATCTTGCATAAATTAGCTGTCCTTAAAGATGATTGCACAATCTCAAGAGAAAACTAGATTTAAAAAAATCTATGGCAGTTTTCTCCATTTTGGGGAAATTCCCCATGCTGGATTACAATCCGGGGTAGCACGGGAAAAGTTCATTCTGGCTGTGAACTGTGAAAGCCAACTGTGGAAGGCATGAGGATGGGAAAGATGGCATGTTCATGGCAGAACACCCTGGCACATAAATAGTGCCTGTAGGAAAGATAAATGAAGAAGGCATAAAAATAAAGCAATGAATTAAACAAGGCATGGAGCTGCTAAGGCCCAGTGGGAACTGAGAAATTGCAGAAGAAAAGGGATTAACTAAACCTGAAAGAAGAAAAGAAGAGGGCTTCTTAGTTCATTGAAAAAGAAATGAGGCTGCACAAATCTAGCCCACTAAAAGGAAAAATTCTTTGTGTCTTCTAAGAATGCAGAAGAATTAGCTGTGCTTCTCAAAAAGTAGGACTTGGATGGAGTTTCTTCTGGTTGCCTTATTTTCTTGGATTTGAAATATGCACACATTGGACTTCAATCTCTCTCTGAAGGATAGTGAAAACTATTGAATCCCCAGCCAGGATCCTGAATGCCAAGTTAGCTGCTTTAATTCCACACTCAGGTTTTTCTTTAAAGTATTGCTCTGATCTGTTAATTTCTTTGGCTAGAAAGCCAAGAAGACATTTAGACTGGTGAGAACTACGTGCTAAAGAAACATTCTATTGAGAAATGGTCCCAAAATTACTTCTGTGGATTGTTCTTAGATTTAATCAGCAATTTCCCACTAAGTGATTGAAGTTATGTACTCTGGCATCTTGTACTAAGAACAACTTAAGTCCCTCTACAGTGAACAGTTCAGATCTTCTTTCCATGTGCTTAATTAGTATGAGGTTTTATGGACATCTTTGAGTATGAACTTACGTATGAAAGTACAAGAACTGCAATTGGGTCTCTATCAGTTCAGCCGGTTGAATTCTATTTGAAGCAGCTCTCTATCTGAAGGATTTTATTGGCACATATATTCAAGCTATTAAGATATCCATTTTAGTCTGGTGGTTAAGCACCATGCTAGAAAGCAGGAGACTATGAATTCTGGTCTCACTTTAGGCCTGAAAGTTGGATGGGTAAATTTGGGCCAGTCACTCTCTCTCAGTGTATGACATCACGCTCAGGCAACAAGCCAGACAGTCAATTCCTGTCACAACCAATGAATTGAATAGAATAACAGAATTGGAAGGGACCTTGGAGATCTTCTAGTCGAAGCCCCTGCTTAGGCAGGAAACCCTACACCACTTCAGACAAATGGTTATCCAACATCCAATATTGAAGCACCCACAATTTCTGGAGGCAAGTTGTTCCACTGATAAATTGTTCGAACTGTCAGGAAATTTCTCCTTAGTTCTAAGTTGCTTCTCTCCTTGATTAGTTTCCACCCAATGCTTCTTGTCCTACCCTCAGGTGCTTTGGAGAATAGTTTAACTCCCTCTTCTTTGTGGCAACTCCTAAGATATTGGAATACTGCTATAATGTCTCCCCTAGTCCTTCTTTTCATTAAACTAGATATACCCAGTTCCTGCAACTGTTCTTCATATGTTTTAGCTTCCAGTCCCCTAATCATCTTTGTTGCTCTTCTCTGCACTATTTCTAGGAGTCTCAACATCTTTTTTACATTGTGGTGACCAAAACTGAATGCAGTATTCAAGTATAGCTTTTTGAAGTGTGGCTATATGACACTATATGACTCTGTCCACGAATTAACCAGGAGTTAATGCAAGTCAAGAATTATTCTGTTTAACATGATTTGTTGGTGTCCAAGGGAATGACAAGCGACATCTAGCTTCCTTTCTTATTTTTGCTTAAGATTAAACCAGTATGACCTTTTTATTAATTTTCTCCTTCAGGTATGTTTGCTCTCCATCCACCAGTTTAAACTTGTGCTGTTCCATCAGGCAAGTTTGGTAGATGTTGATCAGTGCATGAAATCAGTTCTTAAATGGCTGCAAAATTGCCTGCCTTCAGACTGTTTTGATCACAAGGGCTTTCAAGTGTCAAAGTCATTTGGTGAACTAGATAGATAAAATGCATGAGCACTGAGCTTTTGCCGGGATAGAATAAATAAATGTGTTTTCAACTGTGTGCTTTGCCTTTGATAGTGGTTTGTTAAAAAAAAGGGGGGAAAGGGGAAGGAATGATATTAAATATTTACAAGAAAGATTTAGTCATATAATCTTGTGCTGTCTGCCCATGCTCAACAGTGAAATCAGCTACAGTTGAAGAAAATATCATTTAACTGATAGGATTGTGAAGGTCACTGGCTATATAGTATTGCAGAAATTTATGATTTTTTACAGCTTTCTGTCTTGTTCCTCTTTGCCCTACCCTTTTTGTTTTCCTTTTCCAAAAACCACTGAAAAGAAATGCAGCTCAGAACTCAGTTTCTTTTTATTTTGACTGACCTGGGGAGCCTTTAAGTTTCTTTGTCTGATGCCTTTTCCAGGCAAATGTTGATTTGTTTGTCTGGTGGGGAATTTGTTACAACTGCAGTGGCTTTAGTCCAAGTGGATGTTTCTTATAGTTCATTTTAAGAGATGCAAAACTTTCATTTTTGCTTTGGTTCATTTATCATGTTCTTTTCAGAAAGTTAAAGGGAGAAGGAAAGGTACGTCATTTGTAGTAAATTGTTAGTTGACTCTGAGGGTTTATCATCTATTATTTTCCTCTAATATTATGGCCTGGTCATATTTCTGTGAAATGAAGTTGTTATGAAATAATTCACATCCATGACCTTTAGCAAGATCACTTTTTATTGTGCTATATCTAAGCTGAGCACTCTGTACATTAACTGAATAAAATGACTTTTAAATTCAGATTTATCTTCTAAACTGAGGAGAGTGTTCAAGTGAAGTCAAGTCAAGTAAATGCAGGTTAGTTAGGTCTCTATTTTCGGACTTCTAACATTTGTCTATCAGTTTCCTATCTACAGAAGTCAACTAAAATATGTAACAGTGCAACACAAATTCTTTTTGAACTCTAGACTAATTTATTAGTTCTTTCTTTTTCTGCAGAAGTAATGTCACTGCCACTAATGAACCTTTCAAACTTAAGCTAAACTTAAGATCTGACAATTTCCATACAACTGTTGTGGTTCACCAGCAGCCTGCAGAGCTGGCGGATGAGTCAGACAGCGGAAAGGACTATGGGTCAGCTCTAGAGTCTAGGGAAGGCTCTGATGGGGTCTCTGTATCAGAGGAAGAGATGGGGTCATGGCCATCTGGGAGTGCCGGAGCCTGCGGGGTCTGATAGCAGCAATGCAGAGGGACAGGCGGTGCCAGTCCCTAATGCGCAAATGCGCAAAGCTGCTAGAAGACAAGAGCAGTTGCAAAAGAAAAGGGCTACTCGGGAGTAAGGCTGGGAGGGATTGGACCCTTCCAGAAGACTTAAAAGAAGAGCTACTGGATATATGAAATCGTTTGAAATCATCTTGCAGCTCCACGTGTGACACTGACTTCTGCTTTGGTTTTGAATTTTCTTCCTTAGTTTTGAACTTTAACATTGCCCCACGGACTTATCTTGAAGGACTTATCTTGAAAGGCTTTGGCAGAGTTCCATAGGACTAATTGAGATAACTCTGCCCAGGCTGGAAATGAATCTAATTTCCAGTCGCCGTAAATAAAAAAAAAGGTTTTTAAAACACCGTTTGTTTGCCCTGGTGTAATCAAGAAGCCTACGTCAGAACAACAACTGGTGGAGGGAAGATTTCCTAAAACATGTCTTCAGAGAGAATAACCACTTAACATTCAATCTGGTTCTGTAACCTCACTCTCAAAGAATTAGTATCACCCAAGTCCACAATATCCTAATTATAAATTGGTATTTATAGTATCCTCCATAATAATTTAAGAACTAGATCTTTCTTTTTCCAGAGTTTAATGCAATTAAAGAACTGTTTTGGTGGCTAAACTGTAAATTAATATTCTAAGTGAAATTACGGACACCAACTCTTCTTCCCCATTTTCTAAATACTTCTTGCATTTCCCCTTATAGTTTTATCCCATTTTATCCCTTTAAAAAAAATAATTTCACACTATGGCATACGGTTGACATTTATTTGTGGCAGTTCCAAAAACATTTTCCACGATAATTTTAATGTTATACAATTATAGTTATCGAATAAATATCTACCGGTAACTTATTTTACACTTGTTGATTTAGTAATCTGTAATATTCCTGTATTGCTTTCTAACCATCTTTTTTCAAATAAATGCTACGTTGTCTGCTAAATGCAATTCATCAGGATAATGCACAGCAGAACATATTGGCCATTACAAAGTATTAAGAGAACAAAATGTTTAAAATAGTAAACAATTTTAACTGTATTCCCAGTACTCATTTTTAAAGGCTTCTCTGTTTCTATATTGTCATATTGAGGATTCTTTATGATTCCTCCAAGGCTGCCTTCTTGTTTTCTCTTCAGAAACCCAGGCCACACAAAAAGACAGAAATGCAGTTTCAAATTTTTATTGTTTTTCTGAATTAAGAGTTTCACCCATTCATACAACCATGTATACCTCCAAAACTCAGAGTCTAATTGGATAGGCTAGATAGTCCCAGATGAATCAAAGCAGAATGCCTACTGCGTATAATACCTCTCTGTATGTAATGATTTCAAAGGAATACTGATCTTAAACACTCTTATAATTACCAACAATTTCCACCTTTGTACTTTCCCCATATTTTTCCACTCGAATGCCGTTCACATGACAACTATCTGTTTTTTCATAAGCCATCTTTGAGTAGTGAGGTCTGCATTAGTTCTGCCTTCTCTGAAGATATAATTCTTCATATTCAATATAGGCTGAAATCTTAGTCCGTATCCGTCTTTTATAGATATTCATTTGTATACCGTGTTTCCCCGAAAATAAGACAAGGTCTTATTTTATTTTGAAACCCCCGGCCCCGGAATATGGCCTTGGCCTTATTATTGGGGGGGGTCTGATTATTTTGGGGGTGCAGGAGGCGGCGAACATGGGACTGGATGTCCCGTTGCCACCACCTTCCCTTCCTTTCCTTCACGCTGGCCCGCAGCTGCCGCTCATGGAGCAGGACTCTGCAAGGCTTGTTGTCTTCCACAGTCCTGTTCCACGGCGAGGAACGTGATGGGGTTACAGGTGTCAGGTAGGACGCACGTCTCTCAGCCCACCCCAAGTGCAAAAAGTTTTTCTTTACATTGCAAGAAGTTTCCTTGTAAAGCCTGCACAAAAGAGAGAAGCGGAGGTAAGCCAGATGCTGCTAAGATGAGTGTCTCGTGTCCAGCCATGACCACACCATTCCCTCTCCCACCTGTCACCCCCAAACTGTGCCCCAGCATGAGACGTGTGTCCTACCTGACACTTGTAGCCCCATCACATTCCTCGGCGTTGTGTCCAGGGAAGCACGTTGCAAAAGAAAACTTCTCATGAGTTTGAGATGTTTGATTGAACTCGCGAGAAGTTTTGTTTTACAACGTGCTTCCCTGGACACA
>JANHFT010003769.1:317344-338577 GCA_032467955.1 Pseudoxenodon macrops
CACCCTTCATTCATGTGTATATGTATAATCCCCCCTCCGGGGTACAGCATGCAGGGGATTAGGCAGAACACAACACAATCTTCGTTCTTCTTCTAGCCAATCAAAGAGATGCCCATTAGATCAGGGCAGGGTGTCAAACCTGATCGCATCACGGGCCGTATTGGGATTGTTTTTGCCTTTGCAGGGCTGGGTTGGGCGTGGTCTGCATGGGCCGTTTCCATCCCAAAGGCTGAGTGTTTGACATGCAGGTGACATGGAGTCATTGCGCTTAGGACTAAATCCTGCATCAAGGATTTTCCCAAATGTTTCAGGAAAAAAATAAAGGAGAAAAATGTTGGCTCCCCATTTTTGATAATAATATAAAAAGCACTTGAAAAACCATCTAATCTTTGGGAAATAAGCATAGCTCCTTCATTAGATAGAAGGCAGAACATGATTTTATTAGTAGAGCTTAATATTAATTTGAATGCTTTGGTATGATTAGCTAATGTATAAACAATCCAAATATGATTATCTCACAGGAAAAGAATGCATGCTATGAAAGCATAGCTTTCAGAACATCTTCCTACAACATGAAATCTCACTTTTGACCCTGTAATTGAGAGCAAGCGTGCCTTAAACACCAGCCACAATTTCCATGCACAATTTCATTTTTCCTTTCCCCACCCCTCACTATCTTGTCAGAGTTGAAGCCATGCATCCTGCCTTGTAAACCTTGAGATCCCTTAATAAAAGTATTGGCTCAAGGCAGATTGCAGCTTTTTGTTCTTTCACCGTCAAAATGGCTGCTATGCTTTTCCTGTTTTTTTGGCAAAGAATTGTTTTGACACCTAGGTTAGTTGTGGTGGATGATGTAAGAAAATCTGCAAAATAAAAAGATGAAACAGGAAATTCATCTGGGTTTCCCAGGTGGGTGGGTGTTACCTGTGATTAGGGTTATTATTTAAAAAAAACAAAAAGAGAAGTAAGCACGAACTTGTATATGACATCATCTGCCTTATTTGCTGGCTTAGTTTCTGAACATTTAAAAGCATACCCATGTGGCACAGATGTCAACAAAGCACAATGCTTTGGAATGAGCTGATTTAACTTGTGAGGAGCTCTTAAGAGATCATTTAAGAAGACCACCCATGGCTGCAACCCGGGAGGCATGGTAGATGTTTAACTGCATATGAAAAATCAGCCTCGGTCCCACCTCTGATCTGTGGTATCTACAGCAATTTATCCCTACAGACTGCTGTGAGTGGCTTTTTTCTCAGCATTGCTATAAAAGAAGTATAACTATGAATCAAATATAGGGATGTTGGGTGTCATGCCTGGTTGTCAGTCTGACTTGCACAATCTCTCTTTCTCACCTTCAGCTCAGTCTAAATCTTACAAAACATTATGAAAAATCTGTGAGTCTGATCTTCAACCTCCATTATCAGTTATAAAGCAGCAGTCCCTGCCAATTTATACTACAGAGAAAAGGGAGCATTTGGATTGGCATTTTCATTTACCAGGGATTCTTTTTTTAGATTTTTCAGAGAAGAATTGAGTTAAAAAGAGGAGAAATTATTCACCCTATTCTATTGTGTCAAAGTGGAAGCAGGGGAAATGAACAAAATGCTGCTCAGTTGCAGTCATATAAACCAGTGTTTCTCAACCTTGTCAGCTTTAAAATGGATGGACTTCAACTCCCAGAATTCTTTAGCAGGCTTGTTGAGAAATTTTGGAAGTTGATGTCCACACATCTTAAAGCCCTCAAGGTTGAGAAACACTGATATAAACAAATGGATTCTGCTAGTGATTTCCTTCAGCTACTCTGACTTGGTACTCTGTGGATATTTAAAAGAGTTTCTCAGTGTGAACCAGGGGTGGGTTCTAACTTACCTCACGGCTGGTTCACTACCACACTGCGTGGCCATGCCATGTGGCTGCGCACACACTTTGCACACACGCACATGTGCAGTACAAAAACTTTTCCCCAAAAAAGCCAAAAACAAGATGCCAATGCATGCGCAGTGCCAGAAACTCAGCTTCTGCACATGTGCAGAAGAAGAAAAAAACGAAAAAAATGTACAAAAATTTTCCCCCCAAAATAAAATTCAAAAAAAAGATGGCGCCGTCCACGGACCAGAAATTCCATGACATCACCAGCAGCTTACTACTTATTCTATAGAACCGGTCCAAACTGGTAGGAACCCACTTCTGGAGGAACCAGGAAATATTGTATCTATAAATGATAATATTCTCCTCCTTTTTCTTTTTGTTCCTTCCCTTTTTCTTATCATTCTGATTGTCAGGTTTTTTTGCTTTTCAGCCTGTCTTTCTCAAATGTCTTAATATTATAAGCCGCAGGACAGTTACAACATGTTACCATTTGATATTTTCTCCACTGTGTTTGTGTTTGACTTGAGTGATATTTTATTTATGACAATTGTTAATGTAGAATTTTGCCTACTGCAACAATTGTTATAACAGTTACTAGTAGTAGTGCAGGAATAGCAGAAGGGAGTAAACTGATGTATGTATGTATAGTTTATATTTATATTTTATTTAGTATACATTCATTTTTAGTGTTTTTTTTTCAATTTTAGCTTTACTCAATATGTTACATTTTTTATACTTTATAATTTCAATTTTTGAGGAATACATCTACTTCTAGAAATCACTAGACTGAACACATAATGTTGGGTCAATGATAAATTATACATCCCTCCACTCTTCTCAATCTATATACTGTGAATTATATTAGTTGCGGGTACCAGTTGTTCAGGACACACAGCTGCTACTGCCCTTCTGCATATGAGCTTCCCATGGGCATCTGGAAACAGAATGCTAATCCAGAGAAGCCTTTCATCTAATCTAACCCAGCTCTTCTTAAATTCTAACTTCTGTTACAAATGTAATTGCTCCTTTCATGTTATAACACAATGGTCAGCATATCCCATTCTGTCGGAATCATAAAGGACTCTCCTTAAGATTTGCAATGAAAATGTCCAATTTACAACATTAAAAAGCCTCATTTAGTAATGGATCTAATTTTCCATAGTTGTTTTTGCTCTGAAGCTCCTATGAGTTTTTTTATGAAGATTTATTTTTCCAAATGATTTCCTGTTCCAATATATCTCTTAGTTTGTAGATAAGAGATAGATAGATAGATAGATAGATAGATAGATAGATAGATAGATAGATAGATAGATAGATAGATAGATAGATAGATAGATTATAAATAGTTTTTTTTATAGTCACAGGAGTGCAATTAAATTGTATTCTTGGAGAACAATAAATCAAAGCCATTATGGGGAAGAAAAGATTGAAAATGTTATAGCCAATGTTTACTTCTGCTCCCTCCCAACTAAAGTTATTGAATGTTAGATCTGTCTATAACCTCACATGTCTAACTAAGGCCTGAAGAGATGAAGAAGGGGGAATTTCTCCTTGGAGATCTGGCTGGCTGAGTTTTGAATACATCAGCCAGGACTCAGGAAAGAGGAGATCAGCATTTGCTTTCTAGGAGATCCTGGCAATCATGAGAAGCACTGCTCTGCAGATGACTACATATGAGGTGTTATTTGTAAAGATAAATTAGAAGGACAAACTAGGAAACTTGCTTGTTCATTGTCCTCCCATATCTAATGCAGTATGATCTGTGATCTCTTCACTGTGGTGGTTGGGAATTCACAAGCCTATTGGTTCTGGGTCACCTCATCATCTTTGCATGGGTTTGGAGGTGGCTCAAACTTTAGTGACAACCATGGCCTTTGTCCAAAATTTGGGCTGACTGACCCATACCACTTATTGGACCTTACCTCAGAGCAGACAAACCATGAACTGAAATTCATATGCTATGTTCTGATCTTCTGCATCTTCATGGAAGGCCACATTGGAGACATACTGTGGTTAGCTTCAGAAATGACATTCTCAAGGTTCTCTTCTAGATTGTCTCACACCTGGCTAATACTGAATGTGGGCTGTGTTAATTGATGGATTGATTATGTGTCATCAAATTGGACTTGACTCTTAGCAACTGCTAAGTTTCTCCATAAATATTTGTCCTTAATTCCATAGTTCAATTTTTCCTTTGGTGCAACCATTGCCACTAGGACTACAATGTCACATTGTTGTAAACCAGGTAGAGATTAGTAGGAAAGCTTAATTGCAAATGGGAGGTAATATTCTTCAAATAATTGACATGATACCGTAACTATCAAGCTCTTCAGGCATTCTGCGTAATATTCAACATTAATTGATGTAATTTTATGATCTTGTGTTTGAGCAGTGTGGTGGCCTAGTGGTGAAGACACTCGCCTCCAATTCAGAAGGTTGAGAGTTCAATCTTCGGCAATAGCAGATGTTTCTCTCCTAAGGCAGAGAGAGAAAAATCTTCTTCAAACTCTGCATGGCATCGGGATGGGCATCCAGCCAGTAAATGCTCAGCTCCATCCAGTTGTCCCGACTCTGCTCTGAATGGGGACTACAGGGTCATAAAAAGTGAGCTTTTTTATTATCATGTGTTTGTATTTCATTTTATTGAAAAATAGTCCAACATCTAGAAAGGTTTTCCTAACACAGTGTAACCATGCCTATGATTAGCTTTGGTTGATATTTCTTGCAGCACAATATCTTTCTTCCACCCATCCCGACTTCCACACCTTCATAAGGTTATCATGTTCCATCCTCAGGAAGTTTTGCCATCCAATTTATGGGCCTTTCTGACATCTATAGTATCCTTGGTATGTAGTGACCCAGTCTGGTGCAAGGACTTTTGTTTTCATTGCATTAACTGCTAGATCAGTGGCAGTAGAAGAACTATAATCCTGTAGGATTAAATATCATTGAAACAACTGCAAGGTTTTCTCACCCAAATATCTCAGTAATCCCAGTTCTCATGGTAAGTGCAAAAGCCCAGTTCAAAGACATTGACAAAGATTCAATTTCATGTAATTGCTGAGTGCATGGCAATACTTGAGATGAGATATATGATGTTTCCATTACAGCAATAATGTTTCCTAGATCCTTTGTGTTGTCACTGTGTACGCTTTATTAGAATCATGTAAGCCAAAACATTTATTAATTCCAAGGAGAGAAATATGAGATGGCAATATATCATAAATCTAATGAACAGGCGTGAACTCTGTATGTCTGTAAATAAGAGCAACTGTTATCCAGGTTTTATATTTTGGTTTAGCCTCATTGGATGGCAATTTTGTCCTTAATAGAAAAAAGGAGGTGCAACTGAAAAAAGTATATTTTTACAATGGCTTATAAATTAAATGAATTAATAAATAAACAATTGAATAAACAATGTGAGAAAGTGATAGAAGAATCCTTGTGAGTATAGTATAGATAACAGTCAAAAACAAATACTAATGCAAGTACAATTCTACCTTTTGTTTAGGAGAATCCATGTATCATTTGAGTGAAACAATGGAGTTGGTTTGCCATCATCACATGGAAGGTCTACATATTCCGCCTTACAATTTACAGGCAGTTTCTGTTTGAAGGGCTGTCCTATCAAATCCCATTTAGTCTTCAAAAATTATTAGAAGGATCATTTCGGCTGTCCTTGCTTTGGTTGAGTTTGTCAGTCACAACATTGACAAGGTCTTTATCTATCTATGTGCATTTACCTATGTGCATTTTCAATATTTATCCACTTGACTTTATCTTAGCCATTTCAGCTTCCAATCAGGCTTTTATTCATATACTAAAATGTCTAAAATAGTTCAATATGATAGTGAACTATGGTGCTTATAAAATAAAGAACTTGACCTATATTAACAACATGAGTTTATGACTAACCCTAACTCTGTCCATGCTGAAGTCTCAGCATATTCAGCATATTCTCAGTGCTTTTGGGATCCAGAAAGGAATTTGAAAATCTCTCAAAAATAAACCAACTGCTTAAACCCACTTTGTGTGTGTGTGTGTGAGAGAGAGAGAGAGAAAGAGAGAGGTAGGGAGGGAATAAGGGAGAGAGGGAGAGAGAAGGACGACACCTTTAAATCACTGTTGAATACCTGGCCTAGTCCCTGAAGTTTCTTGGCACCGTTTTAGGTGTGGTTAACCATTGCTTTCTTCCTAAGGTTGATAAAGAATGACTGGGCCAAGGTCACTCAGCTGACTTTATTTCTAGCCAAGACTAGAATTCACGGTATCCTGGTTTCTAGCTTTGTGCCTTAACCACTACACTAAACTGGTGCTCAGATTTATTTATTGGATGATTATATAAAATTTAAATTTTATAATATCAGCATGAAATAGGGGACATCTCATTCTACATGCTTCCAACCCACTGCAGTAAGCCTGGAAGCATTTGAAGTTATAAATCCCATCCATCCAATAAGAAATGTATGGATTTGGTAGAGAATTGCAACAAATTAACTGTTTAATGATTTCTAGCTAGTAGTCCTGAAGCATTTAGAACATGTCTTCCAGCACATAACGCCTCAATCTCTTTATCTTGTAGGACCTTAAATGTATTTACCATTCATAGTCAGAAGGTAATTTCACAAAGTCTCTATTCATATTTTATTATTTATTATATTTTATTATCACCTAATATTAATGATCCAGCAAAATGGCTTTGGAAGCAGAAAACCATTAGTCTTAATTGCATTGATGATCACACATAAAAGAAAAATCAAAATCCAAGGCAATCTGAATACAGTGCAACAGAAGAAACGCTTACCAGTTTTAAGGAATTTAGAAGAACTATAGAGAAAAAAAGGCCAATTGAAATTTAAACTTCATGGGCATGGAGACCCAGCTGTCATTTTTAAGTCTGGTATAGCTGATGGCATTAAACCTGTTTCCAAAAGAAACGGCTATTTTATTATATGAGGCTCAAAGGGAATGTTGATTTAGTTTTAAATTTCATCAAGGCAGAACACAGTAATTACATGGAAGCTACAAGAAGAATTCTTACATTCAGACCAAATAAAAAGATGTTTAAGTTGTTCCTGAGAGCTAGAAGAAGATTTACTGATAGCATGGAAATGCCCATGGAAATGTCCTGAGAAGTCTGGATTCAATATACAGACAAAAAGAACCAGAAAGGGTTCAGTGAGGGCAAAGCTAACTTGTCAAGGTCTGAAACGGAATAGGGGAGAAAGTGAAACTCATATACTAGACATATAATCCCAGCATTTCCATAGGATTATTTTTTTCCAAGAAGAGACAGGTGAATCTTGCTCATCAGAAAAGGAGGCAGCTGCCTACATCAAGGTTTTTTTTTTTTTTAAGGTTCAGGTCATGAAGGTATTGTTAGATCGTGACACCCACAATTAGCAATTTGGATAGCAAGTTGAATAAGCAAAAACACATCTCAACTACTGATTTTCTTCTTTATTGTAAAAAGACACATCTCGTTTCTGTTTAAATATTTGAAATATACATCTGGCTGTATCCATTAAGAAAAGTACATTTTATTGAAATATACATCTTTTTTTATGTTTTCCTCTTTTAATATAAGAGATAGGCACTCCAATGGTATGCCAAATATTTTTTCAAAAAAAAACTTTCAGGCTTCAGAGTTGTTGCACTAAATTTTTCTGTTTTAATTGATTTCTAAGTGCAGGTTTTCAGCTATGTGCGTTGGGCCGTACCAAAAAAATAATAATAATCTCAACTGGATATGTCTTCAATGGATGAATACAGGACATCATAGAAAGAAGAAATCCATATAGATATAAAAACACTGAATTAGGGAACATTTAGTATCTTTGCATCAATGTCTAAATTTTAGTTTTAAAAAAGTTAACAGTTTTCTTCCTTTTTCAAACTGGTCTACCTTTGATCTAGAACTTTTGAAACTATAACCACTTTAATTTATCATCTAATAAAAGATGTAATGTGTCAGTATTAATAATCAAATATGACTATATATGGGTGTGAGTGTGTAAATGTATGAGTGTGAGTATGTGTGCCTATGCCTGTTCTTGTGGAGGAGGCACATATATAAGGAAAAGCTGTTGGTTATTTTTTACTTTCTAAAGAAAAGCTTCGCATCCCTTTCTCAATCATTTGACCTATAATATTAAAGAAGGACTGGGCTAGACAACATTTAAATCTATGAGAAAGTAAGATTTTCTACCAGTGAAAACCCAGTTTGTTACAGTGAACTTCTGAAGTATTGTTTGAGACAAGTTGTGGTTTACTGCTCTGGCACAATCAGCCAGTCTAATGTCTGTCCCTGAACATAGTATTTAGCGTGTTTGCATGGGAAACTTTGTACCATTGCTGCAATTGAAACTCTACTCAGGAATGCAAACTCTACAGAATATGCCTGTCATTCACATAAGCCAATGTAGTTTGAACACATCCAGTAAATGATGAAAAGCCAAGTCACTTTTCTGCCAAAAGAACTGCTACTTAAAACTCATGGAAGGGTTTCTCCAAATGGCTTTCTATTTTTTCTTGATAAGTTATTAAACAAAAAAAAAGCATCTGTGTTATTTTTCTTGTAAGTACTTTGGAATAAATCCTGTAAATGATGTCATCAGCAGGAGACCCAACCAAACCAATTCCCGGAGATCCAACTTAAACAAGGAGATGCATCCATATATCTCATTAAATGCTCATTTATTTAGATGTCTGAATCAGATTCTTTTGAATTTGGCAGTTGCTGTATAACTGTATTTTCTCCAGAGTAGAAATGTGCATGGTTACAAAGTACAAGGAAAACAGACAATGGTTTAAGGTTGCCAATTTTTAATTTAAATATGCTGTATATCTGGAAAGGACTAAAGACGACATCCAACTGAGTGGGCTGAGTAAAACCAGGAATGATATGCTGGATCAGAGAGAACTGGGAAGGATGAAAAATCCTTGTCATGCCAGCTCTCATTTTTATTGCCAAAAAAAGCAAGTTTTGACTTGATAGACAGGTTCTGGCAAGTTGCATTGGGTGGGCATGATCCTTTATTCTGAAAGAATTCCCCTTCAGCATCCCAGTTTGATTCAAAATTCAAAATGTTAAATAGATAATGTGTGTCTTGTTGCATTATATTTTCATTTTATTTACTCTTTAGTAAGATAGATAAGGGACACGATGGCTCAGTGGCTAAGACGCTGAGCTTGTTGATCAGAAAGTTCGGCAGTTTGGTGTTTCAAATCCCTAGCGCCGTGTAACGGAGTGAGCTCCCGTTACTTGTCCCAGCTTCTGCCAACCTAGCAGTTTGAAAGCATGTAAAAATGCAAGTAAAAAAATAGAGACCACCTTTGGTGGGAAGATAACAGTGTTTTGTGCACCTTTGGCGTTTAGTCATGTTGGCCATATGAACACGGAGATGGCTCTTCAGCTTTGAAATGGAGATGAGCACCGCCCCTAGAGTCAGGAACGACTAACACATATGTGTGAGGAGAACCTTTACTTTTACCTAAGGTGGAATTTAAGATTGTTCCAATTATTATGAAAACAAATGACTGAAAATAAGACCCTGCAGCCCAGTATTTTCCTGATAGAGGAGAAGATTCAAAAGTTGAACTAGTTGAGTTGAATTGGCTCAGGGTTGAACTGTGAAGTCTTTGGTGCTCTCTGAACTTGGTTGTTTTCTTTCATTATCAAACTGAATAATATCATCAGTGCATTGATGGGAATGAAACATCTGCAAGAGAACAACAAGATCAGAGAACACTAAGGACCCCAGTATTTTTATTAGGTATTTCTTATTTTGTAAGAGCTAATTGTGCTTTTCCCCCTCCTATTTATAATTATGTTCACTTTCTTTTAGCCAACAGTATATAATTCTTCTTTTCCAAAGAAACCCTGTGACACTTTCTCATAACACATTTTCTCACGCTCCCATTTAAGTATTTGTTTGTCTTATTTCCTTTAAATCTCTTTTTTAAAATATAATTTTAAAAAATTAAATATAAACATTCCATCTTCCCTTAAACAATGTGTCATTCATTTCTAGACATTCTAATATTTTCCTAATCACATTCTCATCAGTAGGGATCTCTTCATTTTTCCAGTTTTGTGCAAATACAATTCTAGCTGCAATTAATACATGGATAATTAAATATTCATTCCCTTTATTATAAGTTTCAGGTAAAATCCCCAACAAAACAAAAATATTCCTGGTTTTAAATCAATGTGCTGCTTTGTCATATTTTCCAGGCATGTTAGTATTTTTTTGTCCATTATTTTTTTGCTTCTACACATGTTCATCACATATGATAATAAGACCCAGGTATCTGGTGGTACTTCCAACACTTAGCTTACTTATCTTTAAATATCTTTGACAACCTTGTCAGTGCAAAGTGCCATCTATAAAACATCTTAAACAGATTTTCTTTATATGCAATTGACATTGTTAATCTGTCATTCCTGTCCCACAGTTTCTGTCATTTATCTACCATTTTTTGGGAGTATAAGACACACCTTTCCCCCCCCTAACAGAGGGTGGAAATGTTGGTGTGTCTTATACACCGAATACAGCAATTCTCCCTCTTTTTATTTCAGGCTTTTGTTCTTTGCTCAATGTCATTCCTTTTGTGTGTTTATTTGACTATATTTTATTTATCCCCTTCTCATACTTGGAATATCAAAGTCTTAGCACAAGTTCCCATTGGTAAATAGTATTTGGGTTTGCTTTAGTTGGCCAACCATACTATGAAACAGGAAAGGGCTGCTTCAAATTATCTTCAGTAGAGATTGCCACTATAACAGGTAAGTTATTTTCCTATCTTCAAAATAACAACTCTTGGATAAAACACTGAGAACAATATGGTACCCACATGGAAACTACTCAGATCATAGTAAGATAATTAATTGTGCCACATCTATAAATAGCTTTTTGCTGTAGTAGTACCTATTCTTAGAAATGCTTATGCACTGACTTAGCTACAGTTTAGACAGATGTTAAGAACATCTTTATTCTCCTCAGCATTTACAAGTTCACAACAATGCAGCTGAACTGTTTATAGCAGGGGTGTCAAACTGGCGGCCCTTGAGATGGATGCGCCACACCCACCCCAGCTCCACAAAGGCAAAAAACATCACAATATATTGCAATAGGTCATGTGATGCGATTGAATTTGACATCTGTGGTTTATAGCTACAGGATTTTTATTTTTCAATTAGATCATTCTACATGTGGCACTAAGCAAAAATTATATGGAAAATTTTTAAACATGCTGCATCAAGAAATGTGAACCATTTACACTGACAGATTTGTTCCTGTTTGCTCTTTGTGTTTTTTTGCAGAAAATACCAGTAGTCTAAGACAGCATTATTATTATCTATTCCAAATGTTTCTATCATGTTTTGAGTTCTTACATGATCTGGGCTTGGGGAACATAGCTCTTACTCTCTTCTCATAAACAGATTATACTCTGTAATCTTGGAGTTTTCTCAATGCTAGAAGGAAGACGAATGCTGGAAGTACTCTTTAATATTCTGATCCCAAATGTCCTATTGAAAGCTTACACTGATTTTTGTTGTTGATACAATCAAGGCAAGAGTGACTCAGCAATTAGCAACAGTATTGAAATAAACAGGTAGCCATCAAAGCTGAATTTCCTGAATTAGGAACTTCTTACCTTGGATGCCAACTTGTCCACTAAGGCAATCATTGAGTTCTTAAAAAGTGTAGCAGCAGTCAGTGGCCGCTTGGTCACTTCTGTTATACTCAGTTTGCCTTCCGGCCACATCTTTTTCAGCACAGGGTTGGAACTACAAAGCACAAGAAAGAATTTTAAAAGGCAACAATATAGTCATATTTGGCCTATTCTGAGTAAAGAAACAAATGGATAGTTGAAGTTATTCCTACCTGTTATACATCAAACGCTTGAAGTCTTGAAATAAAGTGTCCTTATTTTTATCAATGAATCCTGTGACCGAATAACTGATAAGTATAAAAAAAGTGGTAATTAGCTGCACTGAACTACTAAGTAACCACTTGGATAGAATTAGTACCTGGACTCAGAAAATAAGACAACCCCTCCCCCTAAATAGAAATCAACAAAAAATAAAAATCTAAAAAGTCTAATAAAAAATGGATAATATTCAAAACATAATGGTAAGAAAAAAAGTTTTTAAAGATTCTCCCTTCAAGAAACACTGTTCAGTTTTCCAATATTTTAAGTCAAAGAACAGTAAATATTCCTTCTTTTCTTCATCATCAGTGTCATCTGTAGACGTTTTAAACACTTATAATGCAACTGGACCAAAGTGAACGATCAAGAGGCACTTTTAGTTGTTTACAATGCCATTTTGCATTCTAGGTAATCCAATTTTCCCCTGCAATAGTTAAATGGCTTGAGGACTTCACTAGCCATAAACTGATTTTAAATATTTATATCTCTTAATCATGTATGACATGCAAAAAGGCTTTAGTTTATCATAGGAATAAGTATCAAAATTATACCTCTGCCTTAACATTTTCCAAATATGTTTTGCACATCTTAATGCAGGAAATACAATAGAATTAGACCTAATATAAAATCAAGCTATCAGACTAACACCAAAAAAGGAACACATTATAAGTCTTTTTAGTTTTCTAATTGATCACCACGACTTCACAAAAGTCTTTGCTGCAACTATACTGACAATGCATTATTACCAAATTATTATTTTTTAAATGCAAAACTAAATTTGTGCAATATAGAAAATTTTTGATGGAGAATTATAACTGAATGAATGAATGATGCCTTAAATTGTGCTTTGGTGTAAAGCTGCTGTTCTAGCTGAAATGACTGTTTATGCTGCTTTGGAGGATGGCAAAATTGTATTTCTGTTCTCCTTTTTCCATATTTCATCATGCCTTTTATTTACCTTAACTTCGTAGCATACATTTAAATTGGGGGTGGGGGGAGAGGCATATTTATATTTCCGTAGTATAAAGGCTATACTACTAGAACTATCTTCTGTACTAGTAAGTACTTTTTGTGTTGCTTAGCATTATCAACTCTATGAATTGTGTCCTAGTCTCAATTTTCCCAATTCTTAAAGTGGAAGTACAGGGAAGCATTTGGGTTGGACTTTCAAATCACACATTCTCTCAATAATCAATGTCCTAGTTTTCCACAACCTTGCCAAAACTCATAAATGACTTTTTCAGAATTATATCATAGTAATTAATATATATTACTACAACTAAGGAGACCTAATCCTGGAAACTGATTTAGATCAGTTACTCTCATTCTCAGCCCAATATATCTCACAGAATTGAAAAGGAAATCAGATTTAATTTATCTTAAGCTTTTGGAGAAAAGAGGGAGGAGGAGAATATACCATCATGCGTCTAACAATAAGGCAGAAAATGGAGCACGTGTTCTCAATAAGATGTCCAGATTTTTATAGTATAGTATATACAATATAGTATATACGCTACACCAATCATTTGGATATCATAATGAAATAATTTCAGATGTTTTCCTACATTGCAAAAAAACAAAAGGAAGTACAGAAGGAAAAACGAAGCGCAACTATGCATTAAACTGTTTTAATAGGAATCAGGACAAGAAGTATGAGAAACAAACTTACATAACATCTCCAGCATAATGCTTAATCCGAAAGTCTCTATCAAATTCCAGGTTTTTATCCATAGCACAAAGCTTAAAAACAAATGGATTAAAAAGTAATTATTTAAATGCAATTGCTGGTAACTTTCAACAGGTTTTCAGTTACAGATTTGAATGAGGTCTGATTATCTAGTCGTGAAATGCTCCTTCTTTAATGCAGGTACTACACAAGCTGTCTGTAAGAGAAGATAATATCTTTCTTTGTGATTTGATACAACTTAGTGATAGAACCACATGAGAAACAAATGCACATGATATTTACTAAGGACCTTTTTCACAAAACATGACATTTAAAAAGGCTTTTTTTCATTAAAAAACACCTGGTGAACTAAATACAAAACAGTATCAAAACTTTTATATGCACACATCAGTAAATATATCAATTAATATAGAATTGTGATGATGGATATAGCCTTCTCAATATTTCCCTTATTGCTTTTTAGTAAGGTACTGAAATACAACCTGTTTGGCCCTATCTGACTCTTCATTCTATTTCACTGTTTGGAATATTGTGACGATAGAGGTAAGAAATGTGCATTTAAAACTACAAATCTGTACAGTAAACATAATGTGAAATACAAGGAAAAGGTAGGATTTATATACCCACAGAAATGTAAAAAAAAGAAAAGTGCCACACTTTAATTCAAAAACTGAGATGCAAATGGTTGAAAAATGGAAATTATTAAAACCATCAATTCTAATTATTGGAAAAGTAAGGAGACAAGCCTGATCTGTAATTCTAAATGAGCTGTGCTGCCAAACCACAATCATGCAGTTTTCATTGAAAACAGAACATATTTCTCAATGCAGAAGTATTAATTCAGAAGATGATTTTCTGATTGCTATGCATTTGTCTATTTAATTCAATAATCAATCAACACATTTATTTTAATTGTGTGATAATGCTTGTTAAATCATCTTCAACTGTACTCCAGTTTGAACAATATTGCCTTCATTTAGTTTGATTTTAACAATGAAAGCAGTTGAGTTGCATGCTGATCAGTTTTGTATAGCATGGCAAACCATTCTTTATTGTAAGACGAATGAACAGTACCTCCCTCCCGTTTCCTCCAGCACAGGAACAAAAAAGAATATCAGATGCTTTCATCTCTGCTTTCACCAAACTTGGTCTGCTATCTTATTTAAAATTGTGATTAATTTTTACAATGATAATTGAAAGAATCTATTTTTATAATATATAGCTTGAACCTATTTAACCAATCTGTCAGTTTTAGATAAAGCATCAATGAAAAATGGAAATAGAAGGCTCACATTTCACGTATACTAGAAGATCAGTCCAGTATGATTTTGATAATACTTATGATGATGATCTCCAAACTAATCAAATATACAGTGTCTTTCAAATGATACGTTTCATGCATGTTTCATAGGAGTGGACCGAAAGAGCTTACCACTGCCATGAAACTCCTTAATTTACATTTGCTTGGCCTTTTTTGTTCTGTGAGAAGCTTAATATTGTAGTTCTATTGTGTTAAATTTGAAGACAATCTTAGCAAATACGTGTTAAAAATTGTTTTACATTTAGATCTTATCATGAAGAATTTAATCACAGTTTCATTAGTTTAAAAGTGCTATTGAAGTTAATTATCATGGCTCATCACACAATCAACCGGGTGTTTAGAGTGGATTTGACATTTTTATCCACCTACAAAATCCTTCTCAAGGCTAGGGATAGGGAGATAATGATTTTTAATGGTGTTACAAATATTGTTGCAGGATGTAAACTGTTCCAAGTAAAACTGCCTTTTCCAATTGACTATATTTAATGGTCTGTCACACAGTCAGCCAGATGTTCAGACCGGATTTGGCATTTCTGTGTACCTATCAAATCCTTTCCAAGGACCCGAGATAGGCAGATATAAATGTGCAATGTTGTTACAGATATTATTGCAGGATGGAAGCTGTTCCGAGTAAAGCTGCCTTTTGCAATTGACCGATGGTGAATTTGTCAATGCCAGTGGTGTTCAAGTGATGCTCCAATTGTTTTGGGATTGCACCCAAGGTACTATTAGTATTGGAGCTACCTTTGCTTACTTTTGCCACAGTCATTCTATTTCTATTTGTAGATCTTTGTATTTGGCAATCTTTTCTAGCTCTTTTTCTTTTGTTCTGCTGTCTCCAGATACTGCAACATCCACTATCCAGATACTGCCATGTCCATTATCCAGATTTATTTATTTTTCTTATCAACAATTGTTAAGTCTGGAGTGTTAGGTGCCTGTCTGTTTGAATTCTTACATCCCAGAGCAATTTAGCTTCTTCATTTTCTATGACTTTCTCTATTTTATGATTCCGTCAGTTTTTGCTTGCAGGCAAATGATATTTCTTGCAGATCTTCCAATACAGCATTGCTTATTATTATTATTATTATTATTATCATTATTATCATTATTATTATTATTGTTGTTGTTGTTGTTAATTTTTAATACAGTTCACAGTCTGGGACTGGTAAAAACTTAACATTTCAAGTCCTGAACAAACACCCAAGAGCTGTTAAGGTAGCATCTGAGTGTATATATAGGCAGTTCCAAGTAGGGTGATTTTTTGTTTTGCAAAGTCAGAATCTAATAAGTTCAAAATTTCCATCTATCTAGGCAGCCCTTCGGTTATTGCTCCAAGGGTTCCCATTACTATAGGCACAACCATTGATTTCTTCCTCCACAATCGCTCGACTTCAATTTGCAAATGACGATATTTCGTTATTTCTTCTAGCTGTTTCTCTTCAATTCGTGCATCCCCAGAATTATGATGATTGTGATTATTCTCCCAGAAGTTTGCACATTTAACACAGGAGCTGAAATAACTGCAATTTGTTCCCAGCCGACTGGCAGCCTCCCGCCAATTCTGCCCATCTGCTGCTACAAACTGTGCTTTACCTTGCTTAGGCATGGAGCAAATACACAGCATAAATAAACCGTTTTCCCGTGAGACATGATTGCACTTGCAGAATGGAAGTGTGACATCCTTGGGTTGATCGTTGCATCGTTCGGAGTGTTCTCCTAGGAATCAACATGGGGTGAGATCCAGGGGTGGGTTCTAACTAACCTTGCCGCCGGTTTGCTTCCTCCCGTGTTGCGTCGCCATGAGTGTGCTTCCCACAAGCGCGCATGAGCAGTGCAAAAAAATTACAAAAAATTACCCCCAAAAAAAAGGCCGAAAACAAAATGCTAGAAAGAAAAAAAAAACCAGAAAAAAAAATTCCCTCAAAAAAATTCCCAAAGAAAAGATCCTCGGACCAGAACTGGTTCTGTGATGTCCCCAGCGGCTTAATACCTACTCTATAGAACTGGTTTGAACTGGTAGAAACCCACCTCTGGTGAGTTCACTTCCTTCTTTCCTCCTTCCCTCCCTCCCTGTTTTTCATTTCCTTCCTCGCTGTATTTCCTTCCTTCTTTCCTCCTTCCCTGTTTTTCCTTTCTTTCCTTGCTCTATTTCCTTCCTTCTTTCCTCCTTCCCTCCATCCCTGTTTTTCCTTTCCTTCCTTGCTCTGTTTCCTTCATTCCTCCCTCCCTGTTTTTCCTTTCTTTCCTTGCTCTATTTCCTTCCTTCTTCCCTCCTTCCCTCCCTCCCTGTTTTTCCTTTCCTTCCTCACTCTATTTCCTTTTCCTTCTTTCCTCCTTCCTTTCTCCCTGTTTTCCTTTCCTTTCTTGCTCTATTTCCTTCCTTCCTTCCTTCCTTCTTTCCTCCCTCCTTCCCTCCCTGTTTTTCTTTTCCTTTCTCACTCCATTTCCTTCCTCCCTCCCTTCCTCCATGTTTTTCCTTTCCTACCTTGTTCTATTTCCTTCCTTCCTTCCTTCCTCCCTCCCCAGCAAATTTAATTTAAATTCCTCACAAAACCCCAGCTCTAGAGTCTTCTGGCAGTATCGGAAAGGTCATTGAAGAGGATGTCAGACATTCTCTTCAAACATTCAGACACGAATGCCGAGCCACAAGTGGCTCCTGTGATTATCTAAGCAATGATACATCATACAAGATCTGCTGCTATCTGGACATATCCAAATATTTGCAATCTTCATTTCATTTATTCTGGCAGATGCCTCGGGAGGAGGGCCCATCAACATAGAGAGTCAGCAAACCCAGAGAAAAATGGGAAAAAGGTCATGCTCAGGAGTGAAAGTACTGGATGAAAATTAAAGCGCTCGTCTAGAGATTGGTCGACCACTTGTCTGAAATTGTATAGGGTCTCCTCTTTGAGTAGGAGGTTAGACTAGAAGACCTCCAAGGTCTCTTCCAACTTTCCGTTATTTTGTTAGAAGCCCAAAGCCTTCCATCTTGGAGCAAGGAAAAAATCAAGATCATCATATAGCCTAAACCGAAACCATAATGACGGGCTATCAAATAGGGATGGGCATGAAGACTACCTATCATCTATTCATTTAGTGACCATTCAAAGTTATGAGACTACTGGGAAAAATGACTTATGACCATTTTTCACGCTTAAGCACACACACACCCTAGTCACACAATCATGGAGGCCTGGCAACTGGCATGTATTTACAATGGTTGCAGTATCCTGGGGTCATAGCAATAGCACTTAGACTTATATACCGCTTCATAGTTTTTTTACAGCCCTTTCTAAGTGGTTTACAGAGTCAGCCTAAAGCCCCCAATAATCTGGGTCTTCATTTTACCCACCTTGGAAGGATGGATGTTTCAGGCCTACATTTATGTCTGTGGGATCTTCGGCCTGCCACACTTTCTATTATTCTACTGTGCATTTTTCTATTGTGGGGAAATGGGAGGGGGGATAGTAAGGAGTTGGAGATATGCAGCCATAATAACATTCTTTCTAGAATGCCAAGGTCATCCTTTGTCTTTGCACCTGACCAGAATGAGATGGGCGAAACTGCAGCATGGCAGAGAGTGATTGGACCATGTGACAGACTTGTGGCTGTGAGGGCAAGATCTTGAACTTTCAACTGGGGGGTGGAAACTTGGGAGTCTTCAGATTTGGGTTTTCACGGATGTGCCAACTCTTAATAAATTGGAACTTTGTGGAATGCTTTGCCTTGGAGTCTGATTTGATCAGGGATTATATTTGGAACACTGACAGTTTGACCATTCCAGTGAATCCAGGTGGGTTACACTGAGATGCCAGCAGTAGGAACATTAAAGTATTTGCTGGTGATAGTGGACCATTTAACTGGATGGGTGGAGGCATTTCCATGTGCAAGGGCAAATGCTCAAATGACAATAAAGATAATATTGGAACAAATGGTACCTAGGTATGGGTTGGTTGAGACTATTGATAATGATAGAGGTACACATTTCACTGCCCAAGTAGTGAAACAGGTAATGGAGCAATTGGGAATTGATTGGCAGTTTCATTTGGTGAATTGCACAAGTTTTTCTGGAAAATCTGAAAGAATGAACCAAACCCTAAAAAACTCTATTAAGAAATTGATGTTGGAACTCCAAATACCTTGGACAAAATGTTTACCTTTAGCATTGTTACAGATTAGAACAAGTCATAGAAAAGATATAGGAATTTCACCATATGAAATGATGTTTGGATTACCTTATACTGGAAGTGTGGGAATGCCAAGGATAGAATTTAAAGATATTTTCCTACTAAACTATATACAAGGACTGTCCCAGTGATTTTCTCTTTTAAGGTCAAAAGGATTGTTGACACAAACACCTCCTCTTGATTTTCAAATCCATGACTACAAATGCGGTGACTGGGTCCTGATAAAAACTTTGAAGGAAAAGAAATTACAACCGGTATAGGAAGAACCGTACCAGGTGCTGTTGATCACTGAATAGGCTGTGAGGACAAAAGAGAGAGGCTGGGTACATTATTCTAGAGTTAAAGGACCAGTGGATTCACCTTATGGATGAACAATGATTAGAAACACAACAAACCCTCTTAAACTGACTTTTAAGAGAAATACCTCTGATTAATGGAACATTGGGAGGTTGAGTTACTTATTTGGTTGGGGTAATAGACTTTTATATTGTGTTATTGATTATATTAAGAAGAGAGATAGTAGACTGGTGTGGTTCTATGCTGTGGAGACAAGTGGATGTAAGTCCCCAAATTGAAAGTTTTGAGATTTGAGGGTAAGATACCCGGGGAGGGGGGTAGTCCACTAGATATATGAAGTTAACAGTAATCGTGGTTGTAGCCTTGTGGGAGGCCATGCAACATACACAAGTAGGAATGGAAACTTTTGCTGTATTGCCTAGTTATCCTATAACATGGCAGCAGTTGTGTTTTCATGTTTGACTTGAGGAAGAATATTCCCATGCACAAACACCACTGACACTGATTGAATTGACAGTTGAAGCTGGGATGTGTATAAGATCTGCCTTTAATGATGGTATACCACTAGGTAAATAGCCAAAGTGTAACCATATGTATGAAATAGTTATGAAGTACAAAGATGTTTCAAATAAAATGGAGAGTTGATATGATCAAAGTTATGAACGCTATGCAAATTATACACCATCTTATAAGAAATTTAGGATTTTGGAGGAAGGACTGCATTTACCATATATAGAGGTAAAAAACCCATCAAAGCCCCATCAAAACTTATGTTTTATGTGGAAACATAGAATTGGCAAGGCTGCCCTTTACATGGAAGGGTAGATGTACAGATGTACATAAAAGCACCAACCAGGTATACAAGACATGTGGAAAAGAAGCCAAGAGAAAAAGAGGGGAATATTTTCTTGGATCTAATGAAAGTGGCTTTAAATAGCTCATCCTTTTGTGTAAAAGAAGAGATGACAGTCTCAGATACCGGTATAATGTCTACATGTTTTGTTGGAGTACCAGTCCCTGGAAAATTCCTATTTGAGGAGGCAAAGATCACCATAGATCCCAATAACTATAATCTAGCAAAGGTGATTACTTTATTTGAAGCCCATTAAAGCTTAATTAATGGACTAATCAGAAGAAATTAGTAATTGAGGTGAAAAACATATTACCAGTCTACAATTGTGTGCTATACAAACGATCAGAGAAGAAGCAAGAAAAGGTTGTGTATACCCCATTACCTACTGAGAATGTGTTTGACTGTACTGAAGTATAAGAGGTAGATGCATTAAGACAAGTGATATACTTACCTAAAGGATGGTTTTTGTTTTGTGGTTTATATGCTTATGCATTCATTCCTCATTGCAGTAGGAGGCTCCTGTACAATAGGGCGCTTGACCACATTTATGGCTGTTGCACATTTTAAAGATATCAATCAAGAAACAGAATTTTACTATGAGATGATGAATACTAGTCTCTATCATAGTAATCAAGTACCAGCAAAGGAGACTGTAACAGATATTGTAAAAGATAATGTGGATGAGGTACATGGACATGTACTCAAACATGAAAATAGACCTAGGAAAGTAAGAGAGCCATATATAGTGCTACATAACTCATATATAATATCTATAAAATGACTTGTATCACCAGTGGAATATAATGTAAATAAGAATACTGAAAGGATTTGTTATAGAGGTACAGTAGACGAGCAACAATGAATGAAGTGTATGCTGCAGGTTGTAGTGATGAAGTGGTGATATTATCTAAGGTGGAAGCAGGACTTTTAGGAATATTTCCTTGGTTTGCTACACAATATAACCATAACCAAATAGGGCCTCTGGCTTGCGCTTTAGCAAAGAGTATTAATGAAACCTCATCTGCTATAGCTGCCCTGGCTGATGAAATGGAAGAAATTAGACAGTCTCTATTGCAG
>JANHFT010003769.1:355738-368682 GCA_032467955.1 Pseudoxenodon macrops
AATGGGATAGTCAGGCAAGGACTCTAAAGACTGGAGGAAAAAAAGAGTTAATAGTCCACATTTATTCCTTGTGTTTTCCATTCTGCAATGTTAGGTTAATAACATTAAGGCTTCAATGTAGTACCATGAACCTAAACGTAGACTTACTTCTGCACAGCCATGTGCAAGAGTGCAATATAATATCAGGAAAAAAATAACAAAATTCAAACATATTTGAGCTTATATTAGTTCAGTATAAAAGAAATTAGAGCCACTCCATTTTAACCACTGTCTAACATAATTTAAGCATATGAATCCCTGGATAATATTCCCCTTCCAAGAAAGTTAATAAACTGTGGTGCTCCACATATGGCTGAACTACAATTTGAAGTGCCCTTCTCCTTTTGTTGCCTTCAAAGTAGCTGGACAACAGATGTTGAAATATATCACCATTACACATCAGTTTCGAAAGCTTTATGACTTATCCATTTGTTTTCAGGACAATTCTCAGGCAAGGTTAGAGTTAGGATGACCTGCCTTCAGTCACTCTTATCTGTTCTTGAGCTGAAGGTCATCCTAAACACCCCATTTCCAAACCAAAAGTTCCTCTAATTCGGTCTACAGTATCTGCTCTCTGTTGTCATCCAAAGGTATTGTCCTTCCTCAGTTTCCTTGTATCTAGCTGTAGAATCCTAAATATGTTATAGTTCCTGAGATCTTGTTTCATAGGGAGATTATATCAATATATGGTCATGGAAACAATGCCAGAGACTGGTAATAAAGAGGAGCCAATGTGACACACAACCTTTAGGGAAGGCTCCTTAGGGAGCTCTCCACAACTACAACAGCTGGCATCTAAATCTCACTGACCTTCAGCTGGAGCTGAGCTCCTAAATGCCATGTTCTCCTTGGAAAATCTAGGCAAGGCATAAACATCATCTCCAACAGCTCATCAAAACATGCAGGTCAGTCTTGGTCATAAAACACCAGGATTTTTTTTAAACCAGACTTTCCTCCATAGTTTAGTTTTAGTTTGTACAAGATGTGTTTTCATTGCATTGAGTAAATCAAAATATTGTTTCTGTAAGCATTCACCTGCTCTGTCACTTCATTTCCTTGTTTTTAGCAAAAAGCACAAACTCATTGCAATAATCATAGCAAAAAGGATACATTGCACTCCAATAACAATAGCACACATTTGGGAAAAGAAAGAGAGAGAAAACCAGGGAGGGGAAGAGAGGCAAAAGAAGATAAACTCTTTACTGTCAACTTGTTTTTTAGGACTATAAAGGTTCAAAGAGCGGATCACCCACCAAAAATTGGCTCTGTACATGAAAAATGTTTTATGCTGACAGGAGATTATACACGCATATATACAGAATATATTCATGCTGCACAGTAAACCAGAACAGATGGAAAAATAGGATTTATGTTCCACAGACTAATTCAGTTAACAGTATCCAAATGATATCCAAATGAACCAGGAGTCCTATATAATATTTGCAATGGAAACCTCTGTATTTTCCCCCCCTCTAACTCACTGATGTTTGTCTGTACAATGATGTTGCCAATTGCACAATCAATTTGTAGAGTCAGATGTTTTCCATGTTATGCAATTCACATTACATCCCAGTTGTGTGTGAATAAAACATCAAGACACATAGAGCAGCACACTAAGCAGATCTGTTCTAAGATGTCCTAATGTTTGAGACCTATACAAAGGAAATCAGAACACTTATACCAGGAATGAAATCTACTTACCTTCCCTACTGGTTTGGAAGTACTTGCGGCGCGCTCCGCCACTCATGATTAAAAACCCAGAAGTAACGACGTCCGGTCGGGTGGGCGAAGCCTCGCACTCTTGCTGCTACCGGTTCTCCGAACCATGAGGTGGCGGTGCTAACAGCTTGCACGAGCCAGATAGAACCGGCAAGATTTCACCACTGACTTATACAACATAATAAAGACCTAGAAACTAGAAATGAATGTAAAAGCTGGAAAAACATTTAAAATGCTGCTTCTGTGATTCCAGATTTTGAAGAAAAGCAAATATCATGTTCTGTGTCACCTACACAGATACAGCAGTTTAGTCAAACATATTTATGGTGATAAGAATGTATCTTTCAAAATCAAAAGTTGGTAGAACTCATAAGCAAAAGTTGTACAGTTGAAAATTACATTATGATCAGCCTTCATACTCCAGTTACCTACAGTGGCAATTCTGGCTCAGTTCCCATTTAGAAATTTCAAGAAAGCAATAATATATCATTTGGTTTTAGAAAGGCTTAGCTTCTCCAATATTTATTCTGTCGTGTGGCAAGACATTACATTATTGTAAGTACAGTATTATTACAGGAATGTTCTTGTAGGAACCTTATATTTGTCTATCTATAGCTATGAATATTAAATTCGTTATGCTTATTTTAAATATTTTTTTCCAGTCCTTCCTGGATTAGATGGCAGCAATAAGAAAGTTGCCATCTAGAGACCACAGCATCCTTAGTTCTCCCTCAGCTTGTGAAATTGAATGTGACCTACATTACCACAAACAGGTTAATAAGAGAGAGAGAGAGAGAGAGAGAGAGTAAAGCTTCCTTTTGTTTATATTTATACACACACACACACACACACACACACATGCTATGGCAATTACACAGGACTTTAAGCAGTGTACATGAGCGACAGCAACCGACTCTGATGCAAAAACAGTGAATTAGATTTTTAAAAAACCAAATAATCCAAATACTCCTGTGTGTATTTTTGTATGCATACTTTTGAGATTATGCTTTTTAAAAGAAATGAAATGAAATTTCAAAGTGGACTATTGGCCAATGAGATTTTGTTTTGACACCTTGGAATCCGATGACAAAGATGTTCAGAGCACAGAGTTCCATCTCTGAAACTCTGAGATGGAGAGGCCTGGGTTTTTTCCCCCCCTCAGTGGCAGAGCTATTAAGAATATTGCTCTGGCAATGGGTTTCCCCAGCCTTTTGCCTGGGAGATCCACCTGGATAACTAAAGGCATTCATACTATGTCTAGATTCCATGCAAACTACAGAAAGAGGACCTCTTTTGTCCATACCAATTGAGGGAGGGTGGTATATACTTTCAGTCTAAATTCCACCATGACCGTTCCAGGTAAAATCATGATTTTGGAATCAACATTTTAAGAAAACGTATTTTTTTTAAAAGCAACCAGGCTTACTTTCTTGGTGGCAATCATCCAGTACAGAACTGGCATTTGTGTAGCAACCATACAGTATTTCTGGTCTTTATCTGATCTTATTCTTTTCTCCTACATCCCTCTCTCTCTCAAAATGTACAAAGGGATCACGAAAAGTACAAAGGAATGGGTTGAGAAATTAATGGCACATGTTCTTGAGTACACCAGATATTGAATACCTTTAGATTTTTCTAGATAAACATGACTTAACCACAGAAATCTACAAAAAACAAATTCTAGTTTGTATCCTATAGAATCCCCTTGTAAGACTATACAAGCTATAAAAAAAATGAAATTTCCATGGCCTCTTCAAAAGCCACGCTTTATTATGACAATCCATTTGATGATTTTATCAGCTGTTGTAGATCAAGACATAAGCTTTTCATTCTGATATTGCTGGCTGTGCCTTAAACCTTCTTCTCTTTCTCAAATATTTCCACAACTCAAATGATCTCCTGCTAAAACGTAATCACTTACTACTTAAATTAATTACTTTTGCATTAGCTATTAGTCACTAAGCATTTGTTCATCCTAAACTGAAATTATATAATAATGCAGCATGAGACTTTTTACTTTGTTTGTCTGTTTTGAATCTTTATTCAAGTAAATATTGTCCATTTTCTGACATAATCAGAAACAGATAACATTCTCTTGGTAACATTTTCTAAACCTATTTGAAAATTCAGTTTTCAGAATTTACTTCTCACACTTTGCTTTGCTTTGCTGTTTGGCAACACAGCAAATAGGTAAGGGGGTTAAGTTCTTAGTATCCCTTGTTCTCATGGTGTGAGGCCATCAATGTAGGTCAAATCAGAAAACAAACACTGTATGGATTATAGGAGTTGTACTGTACTGCTGTATGTAGTAATAGAATTTTGAATGACAGAATTTCTCTCTGTTCTATCTTATACATAATAAAACCAAAGTGGGGTTATCTTGAGATTCTTCCTTATGCAGTCTGCTTTCCCTAGCTCGCCATTTTTGGCCATCCCTTGCCATTTTCTCTCCCTTAACAGCTCATCCATTTCTTCAGCAAGATTATTTCTACATTCCTTTACTTGTAGTAAAGCGAATTTTAATCTTTATTGACCTTGGAGACAAACTACTGACAAGAACAGGAGTACTTTGGACTCTTCATTCTCCACCTTTGCAAACAGCCAACCATCAAAAACAGTGGGGGGGGAAGGGTAGAAGTATAAACTTCTGTCTTTATTTTGCCATTCATATTTCCCTTTCTTCCATCATAGAACAGAAGACAGCCTACATGGCATGGCCTATTATAACTCCCATGCATGCCCTAACAGGACACATTATGCTTCATAAATATCAGGGTTTAGAACCTAGTATTAAAAAATAAACTCTGCTGGATACAGGGTAGGTTGCTAACAATCTATCTGGTGATAGGGTTCAGTCAGCATACAAGAATGTTCACTGTGTTATTCTCTGGAATGTTTCTATGCCTTCCTTTGAACAGGTTAACTCTAAAGATAATAATGTTTTTTGTTTGAAACATCAATTCTTTTAGAAACCTTCCATCTCAGCTGGAATGCGGTGAGATAATATTTCAAATTTCTGAAGTAGTGATTCCCGCATTTCAGGATATGAAATCCTTGAGTCCAGACTGAAGAAAACAGAATTCTTGAGAATAATTTCATTTATGGGATGCCAAATAGAAAGTGACAGACCTATTAGAAGACCTTCCTTACATCACTTATGAGGTAATGGGTATGATTGTCTGCATAGGTTTCAGTGGTGGTATTGACATTTTTTCCCTACCGATTCTGTGGGCATGGCCAACTCCATGGCACTCATTGCCATGTCCACTAAGTCACATGACACCCCCCAAGCCACACCCACAGAACCCGGTAGGAAAAACATTTGAATTTCTACCTATCTACCTATTTTCTGCCCAGGCCTGGCCTAATCTGTCAAATGCCTCCTCCTACATGCTGCATGCTCTCTCTTCACCAGTCCTATTTCCCCTCTTTCAGAGGCCATGGCCCTAGCCCCGCTTCCTCCCCCATGACTCTCTATTTCTTTGGCGTACAACTACCAAAGGAAGAGATGGGGTGAATGGGCGGTGAGCGGACGGCAGGCAGGCAGCAGTTCCAGGACAAGGCTGGAGCCGTAGAATGGCACACCCCCTGACCTGGCCAAGATGGGCAGTGAACGGGCAGTGGCTCTGGGGCAAGGCCAGAGTGAGGAATGGCACATCCACTGACCCAGCCAAGGCAGGCAGCAGCTCCAGGGCAAGGCCAGAGTTGAGGAATACCGCATCTATTCAAGCATCAAATGCGAGCGAGCATCGAGTGGGTGAGTGGGCCACTTGAGCATCGAACGGGCAGGCAGAGTGAGCGAGTGATGACTGGGTGACCAAGTAGGAGGCATGGACAGCCAGAAGTTGCTACCGGTTCAGTGAGCCAGGTCAAATTGCCACTACTGGTTCATGAGAACCTGTGCAAATCTGCTGAATAACACCACTGGTAGGTTTGTATGTTTTGTCTTTGGAATTGTAATATTTCCGAATGTTTGAAAAGTTGCTTTTTTCATTGTTTGTTTGTTCCTATCTAACCCAGATGAAATTTTAGGGTATGCTCTAAGATCCAAGAGACACTGCTACGTAGAAAGAAGAAAAGGGGGAGCTTCAAAAGTAGTGGAGAAAATATATAAACTGGAAAAGTATAATATTTTGTGGTTATAACAGTTACACAACAAGAGCTTAAGCTGTGTTTTTCCCTGACATTTGTCTTGTGAATTCAAGACTTTTTTTTTTAAGTGCAACAAATATTTCAGTGGCCAGACAAGATAATTTCAGTAAATGGCACCTTTAGACAGAAAGAAACAATTGGAAGATACTCCTAGCCAAATTGATGGAATGGTTTAGTTATCTCATCTCTTCCTTTGATACAATAAAGGGATGTTGATGGAAACAAGGAGGAGAAATAAATCTAAGTTTGACTTCAATGAAATTGGAGTAAAACATGATAAGAGGAGAGGAGGATAAAATGCTTATAAGTGTATAAAAAGTGAACAGGAAATGTGATAAGAGTGAAAGCAACACTTTGTGAATGTCTTTTCTAAAGACTAGACAACATTCAAATTAGACCTCTGTCCAGCCTAATGATATGAAGATTCTGCAATGAGGCCATACAACCCATAAATATCATTAACTGGTTTATAAAGCTCATTACAAAAAAGGCCAAAGAAAAAAAATGAGATCATTATTATAACACTAAGCTTCAGATTTGTTTTAAGACCAGATTTGGCTCTTTCATCCTCCTCAGCTCCATATATCTTGCTTAATAGTTCTAGTTCATACTAAATATTATTCTCATGTTAATGCAGAGCATCTGGCCATGTCTTTCTCCACTTCGTATGAGCCAGATTCCTTGCTAAATGCAGCATTACTAGAAAGGGTTATTTATCAGCACAAATTTACAAGGTTGGTTTCCATCAGGCAATATTAATAATTATGTTTCTGTAGCACCCCTCCACCCCACTCCACCGTTTGCACACAAAAAAAAGCATAAGGGAGGTGGAACCCCACACAATGTTTTCATGTCAAGCAGAAATTAAATGGGTTGTAGCCGAATCTTTTTTTTAAAGTATTTAATGCATTCTTTCATACGCTGGTAGCTTACTAGAATATTATATATCAACCTTATTTCTCTGGTGACCTCTAGAAATCCATGGATCAAGAGAATTACTTGAGATTCCTAATTTAACTCAGTGCAGTGCAGAGAGAAAAGTTGTAGGTTAAATAAACTAAGCTTTAAATCAGTAAAACCTGCAAAGTGACAATCCAAAGAAAGACTGGCCAAAAGGTATCTACACTGATTTTATAAAGCATTAATGAACAATATAAGCTATCTTACAGGATTCCAAATTCTGTTATCTTCAGTTAGTATCCTTTTTTTTTTTTTATCTTCTGAAAGGTAGACAACCAGTTTACAGAGGGTCTCAAAAATGTAAATATTGTTTGGAATTCCTGAAAAAGTATCAGGAAGCAGTTTTGTGTTAAATGAGGGTTGGGATAAATGAAACATAACAGACATAAAGAATTTCATGATTTAAAAATGGAACTTTAGATGGAATAAGATAGAAAAATGTAAGCCTATTAAATGCAAAACATATTTTTCTTTTTACAACCCTTTAATCCCCTTATTTGGCGTGGAGTTGGGGCAACTGAATGGAGCTGAGCATTTACTGGCTGGATACCCTTCCTAATGCCTATGTGGAGTTCATAGCAGATATTTTCTCTTTGTGCCCTGACAGAAACATTAAATGCAAAACATTATAACAATGAAAATACTGACAGAGATGTTTAAAGAATGTAGGCAGAATTAGTAGCCACAATTCAACAATGCCAGTAATGATATCTGCTTTTATGAATAGACTATGAAGAAACGACAGATATAGAACCAAATTTATCTGATAAGATAGAGATGGGCTCAAAAATAAGATGTATAGATGACAGGCCAAAAAAATGAGTAGGAAAAGGATATTTTCATTGGTTTTACAAAAAAATTGGCTGATGTTTTAAAATTAAAAATACAAATAATAATTCAAGAGAGTGACCTGGACAATTTCTTTCTACTGGATTTTAAAAATAGGCTTATTAAAGTCTTGAAGAACTCTGTGCAATGCAACAAAGAAGAAATTAAAAGAAATTAAACCCTATGAAAATATTTGAATGAATTACAGTCCTCAACGTATGACCATTTTTTCAGCAACTGTTTGAAATTACAATGGCACTGAACCAGAGGTGGGTTCCTGCCGGTTCGGACCAGTTCGCTAGAACCAGTAGCGAGAATTTCCCAGGGGTGGGTTCTACTTACCTTTCCTACCGGTTCGAATCGCAATGGAAGTGGGCATTTTGTGTGCACGCTATTGCTGCGCTCACGCGTGTGCCCCCATCACAACCAGATATTGCCTCGAAATTAACCCTCTGTGCATGTGGAGTCTTTGCGCAGAAGATTATTTTCGAGGCAATTTCCACCGAGAGGACCAGTTTGGGGGTATGTCCAGCCAGCCATCACTGCCAGTTCGGCAAGCGAGGGTAAATTCCTGCTACTGGTTCTACTGAACCGGACCAAACCGGCAGGAACCCACCTCTGGAATTCCCCCCCGCCACTTTCAGAACCGGCAGTGATGGCCATCTGGACACCTCCCTGAACCATTCCTCTGGCTTGAAATCCGTCCAGTGAACCAAAAGTGAATAGAAAATAATTGTCTGCGAATGCGCAAAGCCACCTGAGCATACACAGACAATTTTAACCTGGGAGCGATGGGGGTCCACGCATGGCAAGCGCATTTCTGGTATGACCCCAAGCCAGTAGGGAAGGTAAGTAGAACCCACCCCTACACTGAACAAAGAGACTTATGACTGGGGTCCAAAGTTACTGCCCTGCACTTATGACCACGGAAGTGCTTCAGTTCCCCTCCTCTGTGTATCTCCTCCCTATCTTGCCCATTGCGGTCCCCTGCCGACCTCCATTTCACTGTCCGAGATGATATTTGCCATTTTCTTGCTCCCACTGCTGTGGAGACTTACTGTACTGAAGGTTGTAAACCTCTTCTTTATTTATCCACCTCTTTTCTCTTTCTTTATAATATTCTGACTTCTTTCTTCTCTCCTTTCTTCTTTCACCTTGCAGCTTATATTCTTTCTTTCGTTCCCCTCTCTTCTCTTGAGTTTAATTTGTATTACATTTTACTACTATCATCAGAATTGTTAACAACATTACATTAAAAAATAAAATAAAATGACATCTCTCTAAAAAAAAATAACTTGTAGCTGTGTTTAAGTCCCAGTTGGTAAAATTTGTCATAAACATATTTTGGAAGATGATCTGTTTGCATCTGAATTATGCACAGTCCATTTGATATGCCTGTAATTCAGATAAAAATGTATAATCTTCCAAATGTTGTTCCACGACTATTTCAACTCCTGAGTGGCCTTAATTTGCAGTGATTAGGAGCTTAAAGGAATTCTAAAAACCTCCAAGGGATAAATTTAAGAACTTCAAACATTTTTTTACAAAACAGATTATCATTTTTTGAAGTTATGCTAAACAAATAAATTATGTTTTAAAGACTTTCCTTAGGCATTATTTTAACATTTTCTTTGACAAGTCGTATAAACAGTCTAATATAACATTTAACACATTGGACAGTAGTTTTAGTAATCTGTTGATTAGAAACTCCAGTTTCCTAATATCATAATATAACTTCGTGGTGAGGTGGGTGGCAAGCAAATTTAATAAATAAGTAAATTTAAATGAACTAGATAATAATGCCTAGATAATAATAAGAAAGATCTAGAACAGATCATAAAGCATAAATATGACATATGCCATAGTGGATCAGGTAGTTGAACTGAATAGAACTGGGAATCCTTTCAAAGTCTGCACAGCTTGTGACATTAACTTAATGAGATGTCCAAGTGGAGGCCTTTGCAATGTTCCTGGCAATCTGTAACAGTGCAATTGATGCCCCATCTGGGTGTCCTGTGGCAACACCTCTGAACTCTATGGTATACAGTAAGTGAGAAGTACAGAGTAAGTGAGAAGTACAGAGTAAGTGAGAAGTACAGAGGGACGAATAGTAGATAAATTTTTTAATATAGAACTTACACACACAGTGCAAATGTTGCTGCCAATTATAATTTTTAATGTCTCAAACATTAATTTTTTAATGTTCACTGAAGAGGCCTTCATCCTGAATCAAATTTATTCAAATTGTTGTATTTGTTATTGTTATTATTAATGAATATTTTTTTGGGAACAACCACATTGGCTGTTCTTAGTGTAATGTATTTTACATTTTAATTTAAATTAATTTAAATAAAATTCTGTCCTTCGTTCACATCCTACACTTGGCGGAGCCTGGCCTCCAACATGGATCTAAAAACCAAGTGTAGGTTCTCCAGTTGCACACCTATTTATATACCATGTTCATAAATCAAAAGCAGCAATAAAGTTGTGACCCTGAAACTGATTTCCCTCTGTTTGGCTTTCAGACTGGAAGTGAACTTAATAACAAAAGTGCCCAAATCTGCATGTAGATCTTTCCTGTTCCCCCTCACAGACTCTTGGCCTCAAAGAACATTGTGGATGAATTTGATGTTTCTGTAATTTGGAGGGGAAAGAAAAATCCCGGTGATGTATATTTTGTAAGGCTACCAGAGCTTTATTTTGCAGTCATTAACAGCCTGTGAAATTCTACCCACATCCTTGCCCCTTTCACTGTTCTTCCATCTCTCTCTGCAAGAGTGAAACAGGAAAGAGATTTACAAAGGCATTCTTTGAATGTTCAAAGTAATGTTAGGTAAGATGCTTCAAAGATGATTCTGTTCTGTTCCGTTCTGTTCTGTTCTCCACATTCTTGCTTGATAATGGGATTAGCACTCTAATCCTTTTGAGAAACTCTCCCCACCTTGCTTATTCTGTTCTCAGAACAAAAGTCATTTCTCTAGTCATTTCTCATGTTGAGGCGCATGCTGTAATGAGTATTATAGTCCTACAATATGTTACAAAATCCAAGGTAAGATAAACAAGATAAGCATCACAGTTCTGCTGTATCTGTGGATTACATAGATGCATATGTCACAATGGTGAGAGTACCAGAAGTCTCTTTCTATATTAGTCAAGTGACTAACTTTACAGAAGAGCTGTAAGAGATCCCACTAATTTTGGAAACCTGGGCACTCTTGAAATCTTTATTCTCCGTGGGTGCTTCCATTTTGGATTTTTGGATTGCTGCGCATGTGAGGCACAACCCTGAGCAAAACAATCCACAACCCACCCCTGCTAGAAAATAAGAAAAATCAACAGGTAGTCCTACACTACAATTGTGCCTAAATTTTCTATTGCTAAGCGAGAAAGTTGTTAAGTGAGTTTTGCCCCATTTTGCAACCTTGCTTGCCACAGTGGTTAAGTGAATCACTGCAGTTGTTAAATGAATAAAATGGTTGTTAAGTGAATCTGGCTTCCTCACTGACTTTGCTTGACAGAAGGACACAAAAGGTGATCACATGACACGTAATAAGAATGAGTCAGTTGCCAAGCATCTGAATCTTGATCAAATGATCATGAGGATGCTGCAACACTCATAAGTGTGGAAAATGATCATATGTCAGTTTTTCAATGCTGTTGCAACTTCAAAAGGTCTCTAAACAAACTGTTGTAAATCGAGAACTACTGTAGAAGAATAGCTTTACTATTAAAACATACACCCAGACAAACAACTTCCAATTTGGTCTTGTTTCTCTAGTTCTCAGAATAAGAAAAATCCAGGTGAGGTATATATTTTGTAAGGCCTCCAGAGGTTTCCATTGCAGTCACTAACAATCTGTGAAATTCCACCACATCCTTTCCCCTCTCACTATTCCCCCTATATCTGCCTCTCTCCAAGAGTGAAATGGGAAAGAAACTTACAAAGACATCCCTTGAACACTCAAAATAATATTAAGAGAGAGTAATTTACTTCAGAAGATGATTCTGTGGTAAATTTACTCCATGGCCTGTCTTGATAATGGGATTAGCATTCTAATCCTTCAGAGAAACCTTTGCTTATTCTATTCCTAAAACAGAAAAGTAGATTGTTATTGCGACATTGCCTGCATAAGTCTGGAACTAGGTTAGGAATGGCACAAAGAACATGTTAAGACATGCATTTCATTTAGAGTTCTCTGAAATGTACATTTATTGCTTCAAGTGTATATAAAACCATTGTTTTCATTTTATGAGAACATAAGAACAACTCCGGTGCATTAAATCGGCACCCATGTTACTCCAGGATTTTGTTTCACACAGTGATTAGACCGCTCTTTGACATAATCTCCAGCATGAAAGTCAAACCTTCTGCCATTGCACCCGTCACTCTTGACAGTATAGATATAACATTGAGTCATAAAGACTAATCATTTTTGATAACCATCTTCTTGATTAATTTAAAGACCCCTTCTTTAATGCTGTCCAGATGAGTGGCCAACACTTTCTAGAGTTGGGTTATAAATCTCTTTCCAGTTTCCATACATTGAAAAATGTCTGATCCTGGCATTGGACAAGAGTTGGATACTGTACGTATTCACCATGTTATTCTGAGCATCCAGTCATATTTCTCTCAGATCACCTTTCTCCAAGCATAGGAGTCTTAGCTTTTCTCATAGGGAGGATGTTTACACCTTAATACTTAACTAGTTGTTTTCCTCCACAATTTTTCCACTTGCACTGTGTATAATTCAGCTCGCAACTACTAGCAGCCATTGTAAATAATGAAACTGATTATGCTTCTGGCCTGTCTTCTTTCTCTCAAGAAGATTAGTTTGATATCAAGAATATTCTCATGGCAAAAATAAAGATTTCTACCCTGACTGCAGAAATGTATCTTATGTCCTCAATCAGGCTGAATCGTACAAATTATAGCCTAACTAGCATGAGCTAGTCACCAAACCTTATTAAATAAAAGCAGAACCATTTTCCCAAGTGTTGATCCATTTTTCCAATTATGAAGTTTAGAATCTCTTCATGAAATTCCTTTCTAAATCTCCTTGCAAGGATTTATGACACTACCAGCAGCATTCACGTTTCTCTGTGTTTTTAAAAGCAAGAGTGTAACACTCATAATTTCATAGTAATGAAACTGAGGAGAGAGTAGACTTCCGATTTTGCTTTCAGCAAGATCGGAGCTGGGACTGCAAGCCCTGTGGCCAGCTTCAAACTCTCCACGCCTGAGGGTC
>JANHFT010003769.1:384106-404007 GCA_032467955.1 Pseudoxenodon macrops
TCCTCTACCATCCTCTGGAGTCCATTTAAGCTCACGCTGACTGCTTCAGTGACTCCATCCAGCCACCTCGTTCTCTGTCGTCCCTTTCTTCTTTTGCCCTCAATCGTTCCCAGCATGAGGCTCTTCTCCAGGGAGTCCTTCCTTCTCATGAAGTGGCGAAAGTATTTGAGTTTCATCTTCAGGATCTGGCCTTCTAAAGAGCAGTCAGGGTTGATCTCTTCTAGGATTGACCAGTTTGATCACCTTGCAGTCCAAGGGACTCGCAGGAGTCTTCTCCAGCACCATCGTTCAAAGGCCACAATTCTTTGGCGCTCAGGCTTTCTTATGGTCCAAGTTTCACAGCCATACATTGCAAGTGGGAAAACCATAGCCTTGATTGTACACACTTTTGTTGGCAGGGTGATGTCTCTGCTTTTTAGTATACTGTCTAGATTTGCCATAGCTTTCCTCCCCAGGAGCGTCTTTTAATTTCTTGGCTGCAGTCCCCATCTGTGGTGACCTTGGAGCCCAGGAAAATAAAATCTGTCACTACCTCCATTTCTTCCCCATCTATTTGCCAGGAATTGAGAAAGCCAGATGCCATGATCTTAGTTTTCTTAATGTTGAGTTTCAAGCCAACTTTGACCATATAAATCCAAGTATAGGCATCAATTCCATAAGGACTAGAAACCTAGTTGGCATCATATTTCAAAATAAAACATTTGATGGCATGCTAAGATTAATTGAGGTAATCTAATCCCAAACTTTTGAACCCCATGGAAAGCTATGAAAAATGAAATAGGTCATTATTAAAAAGGAAAATAAAATAAAAGTATGCCTTCTAGCAATGATACCTGATGCAAATAGATGGAAAAGTAGTTCTAGCATTCAACAGATGTCATCTTCCTATAGTCAACACTTCACAGGAATGGTGACTGTAGCCATAAAATAAACAGATGTATTGCTTGGAAAAAAAACAGAATAACAGATCTAGATAAAATATTGTAGAGACATTGCACTAAAAACAAAGATACATATTGTCACGGCATGGTTTTTCCAGCTGTAACATGATTTTGAAAACTTTGGATCAGCAGAAAGATTGAATGAAGAAAAGGGATGGCTTTGAATTACGGTCCTTAAGAAAATTGATGAGAATAACTTGAACTCAAAGAAAATTAATTTAATACTAGATGGAGAAAAACCAGATTGCTTACTGGAAGCACTAAAAATAAAGATAAAGTTTAAATATTTTGGACAACTAATATGAAGGCATATTGTCTTGGAGAAGATCCCAATGCCTGGAGAAAATTATTTTTATAAACATGTTTATTAAGTTTCAAAAATTTCACTGCAGGAGGGTACATTTTCAGGATCTTTTTAAGGATCTCTCTCCTTTAAAAAAGATCTCTTGAACCCACCTGTCTGTATAATTGCAGTCCAATTTCCCACCTTTCCTTTTTAAGAAAGATGGTGGAGAACTTGGTTGCTTCACAGCTTCAGAGACTCCTGGATGAAATGAATTATCTAGACTTCTTCCAGTCAGGTTCCATGCCCAATTATGGAACATAGACAGCATTGGCCAGTTAGCTTGACGGTCCAGTGGGGGATCAGTGCAATGGAAGTAGTTGATCGAGTAATAACAGATCCCACCTTCCCCCACTCTGCCCTCCCCCCATGTGTTCTTGGTTTTAATGTTTGTTTTTAACTTATATTTTAGATTTTATATAACTGTAAGCCACCTAGAGTTCTCCTATGGTAAGATGGGAGACCAATAAATTTTATAAATAAATAAATAAACTGATTGCAGTCATTGCTAATCTTTGCCAATAGCAGGAGAGGGTAGTGCATCCATAGTTGCTTTCTTTGACCTCTTGGCTGTTTTATATATGATTTGACCATGGTATCTTTTTGAGCCAACTGCAAAGTTTGGGACTAGATGATACAGTCTTGCATTGGTTTGACTCCTTTTTTCAAGACTTGTCCCAATCATCATTGATAGGGAATGGGAAGTCCAGTCCATGACCACCCCTTTGAGAGAGCACCACTTGGTGCTCACTCCACTCCTTTTTAACATCTACATGAAGCCACTGAGTGAGATCATTTGCCACCATAAGATGAGGTACCATGAGTACACTGATGTACACCAAGTACACTGTTGATTGTAGTACCTGAAGGCTGTGGTGATCTGGATGGGGGACAACAGACTTCAGCTGAAGCCTGGTATAAGTGTTTGGACTGTGGAGCTTCCAGTTCCAGGATTTCAACATCTTTAGTTCTGGATGAAATTGCATTACCTCAGGCAAACCTGGTGCATAATCTGGTGGTTCTTCTAGACTCACAATTCCTGCTCAATGAGCAAGTGGTGGTCATGGCTAGGAGAACTTTGCACAATCTCTTGTTGTGTGCCAGTTGCAAAAATTTCCTGGATCGGCGGTCCCTGCATTCAGTCATCTCACACCTGGAGTACTGCAATACATTCTACATGGAGCTACCTTTGAAGAGAATCTGGAGGCTTCAGCTGGTGCAGAATGCAGCTGCATGGGCAGTACTTGGGCTCCTATGTTGGCCTATGTTACATCACTGTTCTGCGAGCTGCACTGGCTGCCACTTTGCTTCTTGGTCTAATCCAAGTTGTTGGTTATCAGTGGTGGAATCCAACCAGTTCGCACCACTTCGGGAGAACCGGTTGTTAACTTTCTGAGCAGTTTGGTGAACTGGTTGTTGAAAGAAATCATTAGGGCAGAGAACCAGCTGTTAAATTATTTTAATCCTACCACTGGTTATTTTTAAAGTCCTTTGTGGGTCAGAGCTATTTGGGGAACTAGTTCACTCAGATGGACTAGTCTGCCCCATCCATGCCAACAGAAGTTGCATGCTGTTGATCCCTTTCAGCCAAGGAATTTCTTCTTTTTGGGTCCAAAAAGAAGAGACTTTTGTGCTGTGGCTCCCATCCTCTAGAGTCTAGAACATCATTAACTCACCCCTCCCAAGGTGAGATCACCATCCACCCTTATGGCCTTCCAAAAGGCCTTAAAAACACAGCTATACAACTACCCTAGGTCCCCAATGGGGGTGTGGCATTTTGGCTAATGCAATAGATGATACTCCACCTCCTCCCTGTGTACATTTTGATGCGTCCCTCTCCAGCCAAGAGATTAATTTAAATTTAAGATCCCTATTTATTGTTATAATGTTTTACAGTGTATTTTAATTGTACATCTGTAAGCTGATTAGAGTTGCCTCTGACGAGTTGAGCTGCATACAAGTTTAATAAATAAATAAATCACAGGCATTAAAATACAGACTAACATAAAGAAATTTGGTGCATGGAAAAAATGAAGACACTTGAAAATAAGATTGACAGAAGAGAAGGAGGCTGGATAATATCACTGATTATTGATCTCTAGATCTGGTCTGTTCCCCTGCTCAAGCAGGATTTGTTAAAGTATTTCAGACAGATGTCTATCCAGCCTCAACTAGAAGACCCCCAGCAAAGAAGGACTTACTGCTCCATGAGGAAACCTATTTCATTAACTGACAGCTCTTGCCACCAGAAAGCTTTAATATCCAGTACAAAGCTACTTTCTTATCATTTCAACACATTGCTTCTAGTTTTGTCCTCAGGGCTGAGGGAGAATGAGTCCACAACTATTTAGATATCTGAGAATGCCATCATAGATCACTCTCAGTCTTTCCTTCTACAGGCGAAGCATATATCCAGTTCCTTTATGGTTGCTTGTAATGGACTATTAGCCCTGAGCCGCATGATGGGTGGGCAATCATATAAATGGAATAAATGGGTCAGGTAGTCCTCCACTTACAACAGTTCATTTAGTGACTGTTCAAAGTTACAACAGCACTGAAAAAAGTTACATGACCATTTTTCACAGTTATGACCTTTGCAGCATCTCCATGGTCATGTGATCAACATTCAACTGCTTGGCAACTAGTTCATATTTATGACTGTTGTTGTATCTCAAGATCATGTGATTCCCTTTTGCAACCTTCTGACAAGCAAACTCAATGGGGAAGCCAGATTCACTTAACAACCGGGTTACTAACTTATCAACTGCTGTGATTCACTTAACAATGGAGGCAAGAAAGGTCATAAAATGAGGCAAAACTCACTTAACAAATGTCTCACTTCACTTAACAACATAAATTTTGGGCTCAATTGTGGTTGTAAGTCGAGAACTACTTGTACATTTGTTCAAAGAAAGGAAAGAAATTACAAACTTGGCAGCCTGAGATCTATATTGGGTAAAGCCTTCAAACAGGTTATTAAACAATGAATTTGCACGTGCTTGGATTCCCACCCAACAGCTAACAGAGCCTCATGGGTTTGTCACAAACAGGTCACGATAGACTAGCGATGGCGAACCTATGGCACCCGTGCCACAGGTGGCACGCGGAGCCATATCTGAGGGTACACGAGGCATTGCCCAATGTCAGGTCCAGCAGACATGTGTGCACTGGCCAGCTGATTTTCACCCTTCCAGAAGGCAGGGGAGGCCATTTTCATCCTCCCCAGGCTTCAGGAAAGCCTCCTGAAGCTTGGGGAGGGGAAAAAACGGACCCAACGGGTCAACCGGAAGTTCAGAAACAAACTTCCTGTTGGCCTGTTGCGTCTGTTTTTCACTCTCTTGATGCTTCAGGAGGCTTTCCTGAAGCCTGGGGAGGGCGAGAAATGGCCCAATGGGCCAACTGGAGTGAAGCCTGTGCACATGCGTGGTGTGGCAACGCAGGGGTGGTTGTGCGCACATGGGCAGGGGGGCATTGCATTATGGCTGTGGGCACGTGTGTGCGTGACACCCCCCCACGCTCTCCCCCCCCTTTTGGTGCACAATGGCAAAAAAGTTAGCCCTCACTCTATTAGACTAACCCCCTCTTCTTCTTTTTTTACCAAATTTCTAGCTGAATAGAGTGAGGAAATACTCTGGATATAAGGTGCCTGAACATTAATTAAGGGCTTGATAAAGATTATCGCAATGTTCTTCATTAACAACACAGTAAAATATAGGCTAGATGATACAACACTAGGATAAACTCAGTTGGCTGAATGACTGCACCCAAAAAGTGGTCATAATATCAGAGAAAGACAGTGAATGTCACCTGTTCATTACTTCTATTCTTTTAGGTCAGTTACGTTAGAAATTTAGTTTTGTCAAAAGTTCTAACTTCCCTTTGACAAGAATACTAGGATTGCTGTTCCCCAAGCATGCTGTATAACACTGTAATAAAATAAAATAAAATAATGATAATGGCCAAATAGTGTCTGTGTATTGATGCAGGGCGTGGGTGGCCTAATAGGACACCAGAGGCTTTCCGAGGTCTCTGACTTGCAGAAGTTCAACTGATTGTTTTTTTCCCTAAGGACGGAGGTTCCAGTAATGAGTCAACTGAATCACTGTTTAACATGCAGCTGTTTTTAGAGACCTAGAAGGCCAGCCAGGAAAAAAAGGAAACTAATCTGGTTATATATTATATATTTGGCCGTTCGTTTCCAAATCTTATCTTCCTGAAACTTTTGGCTGTAGAACAAATGAAAAATCGGTGAATGTATAACTGCAGATATAAGCACTTTACTGATCTACCATTTTGTACGGTGCCCAGCTATGCTTTACTTGCAGTAGCCTTCACTCTATGAAAGAGGGGGAGCTGGTTTTATAACTCTTGTGTAAAGCATGGAAGAATGCCTTTAAAATCTCACATTAAAAAAGATTTTTGCAAGGCAGCTTAGCAAATCCAAAAGACCACTGGTTATACGGGCATTCAACGAACGACTTTCAGGTTATAAATCTTTCTATAAAGAACACTGTCATGTTGCGAATGCATCATTGCATCTTACATTTAACCCAAAAGATATGTGGTTAGATGTTCTTGCCTTCCTTGAATATTTAAAACTATAAGTAACCAGTCCTCTCCTGTAAAATGTGAGCAAAATTTCTTGGTTATGGTTATACTTTCACATCCTTATTCTGTACACATACATAAAAGAGCAAAGGGGAGTTTGAGATTCAACACAACATTATGTCCAAAAAACATTTAATGAACTACTCCCCACTAATGCCTTTCTTTCCTATGCAAAAGCCCTAAAACCAGACAAATATCAGTTGTTCAGAATTGGATGAATTGTACCACAAGAATTTGCTTGCATGTCAACATGAAAAGTGAATTTCTAAATTCAAGGATCAAAATATGTGTGTGTGTGTTTTGTGGTGATGTTTGTCCATGTGTATTTACTGAGGAAAATCAGAAAGTACTTTTCATTTAGACACAGATACTATGTTTCTCTTCCAACACAATCCATTTGCCCTTGTAAATAGCTAAGTGTCTAATGTATACAACTGGAACTATTTATCCCAATCAAAAGCAATGAGAAAAAAAAGTTAGCATCTTCCGTCCCCATAAAAATACACAACATTCTTAGTTTTGTGTTTCACAAGCCTCAGTTTGCCAACAGGTGGCAGAGCAGGCTACTAGTTTATTTGCAGATGCACCAAACAAGTTTTATCTGATGCTGCTAGTGATCTATATAATTACATATGTTTTTGTTTTATTTTTTGTGGAATCCTAGATCTCTCAATAACCACTAGAAAAAAAGATGACAAGAGAAGACATCAGAAATGCAAGCATAGACTTTCAGAAATAAATGTTCGAAAACAAAGCAAATAAGGTATTTTCATGCATTATAATTTCAGGCATTACACTTGTTTTGCCTAAGCCATTTTATTCATTTTAAGCTTTCCTTTTTCAACAAAAAAAATCCCACTCTTCAGCTGAAACAACTCCAGGCAGCCTGCAAAGTTTAATACGGCAAGTAAAATGGAACAAGGCGAAAACAGGCCACAAGCAAAACATGATTAGCTGAAATGTATTAGCGAGTCTGCACTTCTTAATTTATTATTAAACTTAATATACAACAACTACTTGCAAGTTTATTAAAATGCACAAGTTGAGAGCAGAGATATTAAAACAATTAAAAAGAATTAAATGCAACCATTTATTATTATGAATAATAATGTTAATAAATTAAAATAAGTTTTTTGTTTTTTCCATCCAACAAAAAATTGAAAATAAAAGAGGATTGAGTCTCTTGTCTGTCTTGTCTGTCCAACAGCAGGATATTCTCCAAAAATGGAAGAGAAGGCGGCTGAATCAAGGGGTTGGGAGAGAAGCCAGCAAGACTGGATTTATATAAGATTTGGATCAGGTTGGGATATTGTAGACAAACATATTCCAGAAGACATTCCCAATTTCTAGAAGAAATCCCTCCCTTCCAATGTTTCCCTATGGGAAAGATTGTGAAAGATCTCTTACCACCAACTCCATGCTGGGTCACATGATTGGGAAGAAGGCTTGGAACTGAACAGCTGGCACAGCATTCTGCTGCCCATTAGTCTTTTCCACAGGGAAGGATTGGGATGGGGGGGATTTCTTCTGGAACTTTCTTCTCTACACATCCCCAACCAGATCCAAACCATATTTAAATTCAGTCTTTCTGTTGCTGGTTTGTTCCCCAAAGCAAAGTCCAGAAGTTGTGCTTCTCAGGTTTTCTCTACCTTCCTAGGTTTTTTTTAAATAAATTAGGCTCTCAGCTCAGCAAGGAAAGGATATGAAAGAGGAGGCAGCATTGGAGAAGACCATAGGGGCTCATAGCTCCTATTTCAAGGACACTTGTTTCCAAGTGGTACCATTTGAAATCTATCAAGAGATAGAAATAGAATCACTGCAAAAGTGGGCCTCCAGTTCACAAATTCCTCAGAAGGATTCTGTGGTTGATGGTATTGAAAGCTGTTAAAATACCAAAAATTCCAAATATCCTGCTATCAATCTCCAGATAAAGATCATTCATTTGAGCCTGTAATCCTGTCTAAAGCCAGTTGGAAATAGGTCAAGTGGATTGTTTCATTTGTCTCTGAATAATACCTTAAGCTGCCTCTGTTCATAAGAAGACCAGTTCTAGAGTATGTGAAATCCAAGGGCGATTATGAGGAGAAGGTTTAAACATTTATTGCAAAGTGTTGTACAAAGCCAATTCAATCGTTATGTTTGAACATAGTGTTAAATTATAAGGTGCGGTATAATGCCATAGAAACAAAAAATCTTTAGATTTTTTCTGAACTGATAAGAAAGTTTAGCTTAAGAAATCTGCCAAGATCAGTAGCCAACATTTGAAGTTGATTTGTAATTACTCTTATTTTTACTTGCTGCTTGCCTAAATTCCATCATAAGGAGTAACTGAAAATTACATGCAAACTTCTCATGGCAGTCAATCCAATACTTTTAGGGTTTATATTTGGATAGGATAAAAATAGCATATGAAATAAAGTGTTCCATCCAATCTAGGTTTAGAAAAATGGAATCAAAATCTTCAACAATTGAAATTTAATTATAAACCCTTAGCCATCTCCTTTTAACAAGCTGCAGTTACATATAATTCACATTTAATAAATAAAAAAAATCTTTCCTAACTCCATTACAGATGAATGTAGCTATGTTTGAACATAATGTGTTTAAAGAAATGAATAAATTAATAGATTAAAAGAAATTTAATCAATTTTACATAACATGGTAATCATTAATAAGCTATTTTTCAAGAAAAATGGAAACAGAAAGATTAGAATGTAAATGCTATTCAGCTTGATTTTATTTGACATGATTTCCCAAACATCTTATGCTTTGGATTATAATGTAACAGTCCATATTTTTCTTTTCTTTTTAAAAAGCCTGCAATCCTCTACCAATTTATCCAGTAATAAACCTCATAAACTCAGTGGGGTTTTCTTCCAAGGGGAAATGTAAAGGACTGTGTAACAAGGCTGTATTTCATTTTTAAGCATTCCTGGAAGGCACTTCCAAGGAAAAAGCCAGTTAACTTTACATGCATCTATGTAGAATTAACTCTATTAATCATTGCAGTCAGTGATGACCTTCCTGTTCCTTGATTTTTGGATGAAATCATAAAGGTGGTTTTGGCACAGATCAGAATTCAGCTTCATTTTCTGAAGACCACCCTCTACAACTTCAGGAAAGTCAACTCTCTAAGGGCTTCCTCAAGGAAGTAGCTTGCCTGCTGTTAAAAAAAACAGCTAAAGAGTCCCACTGTTCATTTATAAAATATTGCATGCAAATGAAGACATTCTAGCACATTACTCTTGGCCTCCATGCCTAGTAGATATAATTTCAAAGAACAGTCATAACATCTGTGGGGTCATATAAACCAAGATGTTTTCGGTTTTAAAAACTGGCATGCCCTCCATAGATTGGGGGGGGGATGGAATCATGCAAAATAAAATTGGTGGGAAACTGTAGATCAATGTTCCTTTGTAACTTTAATTCTCCTGTCCAGAAAAATAATAAAGAAGGTACAAAGTAGAGATACAAAATACAAAGATCTAAAAGAAATATTGGGAAACATTATTTCTTGTTTGATGTTTAAAAAATAGGTATTATCTAACTGGTTATCCTGGTCATTGCAGCCATTTTGGAAAATCTTCCCAGAGCATCCATTTTATGACATAACACACAACTCTTTGTCAAGTTTTTAAAGGACCCTACCAGACCTAAAAAATTGCCTACTGCAGATCTATATCCATGGATAATTAAATTGGCAAACGTTAAACATAAAATGTACTTCAATCATATTTAAACACAGAGATTTTTAGATTTAGATGCAAAGTTAGGAAACATCTTAGGTTCACAAAGTAGGAACTTACAGAAAAGTCAGAAACTTACAGAAAGGGAGACAGTACAGAAGTAAGTAGAAAGTAAGTTTTGAACATATGCAAGTTCTAAAGTGACTCTTAGGCCACCAGAGGGGAATTAACATAGGAATTGCTATGCAGGGAGGATGACACAACTTGCAGATATCCCGAGGGGGAAAGAGGTCCTGAAGATACAAGACAGAAGACCCTGGTTTTGTTAGTAGTGAAAAGGTAGCCAGCTAAATGTTAACTGAACCATTTCATTAACTCTTCAGATAATTTAATAACAGCTACATTTTAGGATAAGCACAGTGTTATTTTAGCAGGCATGTTACCATTGCCAATGGGGAGCTGAATAATCTTTGAAGGGTACCAGTAGAACAAGAAGAGATTGGACAGACATTTCTCTGAAATGGTGTAGGATCTCCTGCTTGGAAAGGGGATGAGAATAGAAGACCTCCAAGGTCCCTTCCAACTCTGTTGTTCTGTATTCTGGTCTTATTGTAAGAGGAAGGCAAAAGCTGTAAATTACTTTGCATGCATCTACTGAATTCCACTTGCATAGTTATCTGACTGGAAAGTTATCCTTTCAAACAAACTGTTGTATTTTTAGCCTTGCTGCTGTAGAAATTTTTAAAATTCTACACTTTAGAAGAATAACGATGACAACTCTCAATGCTGTAATAATCACATTCAGCAAGAAATGTCTTTGCCAGTGTTTATGCTTGGGTCATGCTCATGTACCATAGTTTTTGGAGTATAAGACGCACCTGAGTAGTTTTGGGGGAGGAAAATAAGGGAAAAATCTGCCTACCAGGTATTCATCTGGCTAGCATCCTTAATCTGGTCAGCTTCAGCACATTATTTTATCCTCTGATTAGGACTGGGGGAAAAAGTTTCTAAAGCACAGGTGATAGAAAGAAGCAATGAACAAAGCATGCAAAGCCCAGAAGATCATTAGCACCTGGAAAAAAAAGGTTCTTCGGGAGGAAGTAGCAATGAAAAAAGCCTGCAAAGATTTAGGGCTGAAAAAAAGGTTATTCGGAGGAAGTAGCAATGAAAGGCTGCAAAGATCGTTTCACTCTTCACTCACTTCGTTAGGTCTGAAAAAAAGCTTTGAAAAAACTACATTCGGAGTATAAAATGCACCCAAATTATCAGACCCAATTAGGGAGAGAAAAGGTGTGTCTTATACTCAGAAAAATACGGTATGTTCTTGGATGCTGTCAAAATACAATAAATAGATAAATGTACACCCCCATACATTGAAAACAGACAATATTAAAACTAGTATTAGGACCAAATCAATCAATCAATCAGAATAGAGCTGGAAGAGACCTTGGAGATTTTCTAGTCCCCTGCTCAAGCAGGAAATAAAGCATAATTCTGTGCTTCTACTCCATGCTTTTAAAACACAGCTCAGTGTAGTTCTACATTTTAAAAAGACAATCCAAATGACAACACTTAAAACAATATTTCTTTCAATTATAATTCAATCATTTTTAATTTTAATATTTTACATGTAAAAATATAAAGCATAATAATTGTTAGCTTTTCTTGACTTTATCACTTTTAGAAAAAAAATGCTTTAATAAAACTATTGTGCTTGCTAAAGAAAATATTGTTGTCTCCTATCTCAATTTTTGTGATATTTGGCAATACAAAAAGTTGTGTGTGGCAAGCTGTATCAATTTTATTTTAATCTGTATTACACTGAGCAGAAAGCATGATGGCTTAGATTTGTATCAAAAAGATGATATTGTAGTTACTGCAAGGAATGTAACGGCGGCTGTGCCTTCAGTTCATTGATCATCAGCAGGATAGGACATTGTGTTTGTGCATGATACAGACTGGAGTTTGAACATTGACCTGAAATTCAGTAATTAGCAGGCTGTTTGTGTTATGTGTTGCATGCATCTTCTTTCAACAACTCTTTGCTTTAGGATCCATCCTGTTTTGTATCTTCTTTGGAGACAAAATGAAGCTTAGCTGAAAGCAAAAGCAAATGGCCAGCAGTTTTACTGAATAGAAAAGAGAAATGAAACCAGGAGAGATAATTCCCTAGGAAGGGCTGCATAAATGCAACAAAGTGCAGTTAATTTTTTGTCTTTTTTCCCCACCTGTTTTTATTTTAGAATAAACATGAGGAACTTTCAAATTTTTAAATGCCTTGTCTACTTGTTGATTTGTTAGAGCCCAGAACTCAAAATTATTTTGCTAAAACTGAGATAGACAATGATTAGCCAACCTGATTTGTTGGACCTCTAACCAACAAAGCCAAAGTTAAGCGATGCTGGTAATTTTAGTCTAGCATGTAGTCCTCCAGGACAAGCCATGATAATATCAGGTAGGTCATCACCTGTCAAATTATATATTTTATATAATCTGCTGAGATGATGTTGCTGGCTTTTCCCTTCTATAGGCACCCATGGCCCGTTAATAACTAGAAGACCATAAGTTGAACCAAAGCAGGGATACAATATTATTTTTTTGCAGAAATTTTGATTTGATTTGCAGACATTTTATTTCTCTATCTGCTTCCCACTATACAAACACAGCATGTATAGGCAAATTTTCTTCAAAAAAAAAAAGCCAAGCTGGCCAATTGAAATGACCTTTCCTGTCTTTAGGCAGGAAAATAAGGCTGGAAGGGAGCTTGAAGCTCTTCTAGTCCAATCCTCTGCACATGGCAGTAGATCCTATATCAGTGATGGCAAACCTGTGGCATGCATGCCACAGGTGGCACATGGAAGCATATCAGTGAGCATGCAAACTTAGGTCCGGCGCACATTTGCACGCCAGCTAGCTGTTTTTCGGGCCTTCTGGGTCCACCAGGAGACAGGAAACAGGCTGTTTGCAGCCTCCAGATGAGATGGGGAAGGCCCGTTTTTTGCTCTCCCCCAAGCTTCAGCGTCTTTCTAGGAGCTTGGGGAGAGCGAAAACGGCCTCTGTCCCGTTCCCCCAGAGGTCCTCCGGAGGCAGGATATGGCATGTTTTCCGACTTCTGGTTGGACCGGAAGTCCCGTTTTTTGCTCTCCCCAGGCTTCAGAACCTTTCTAGGAGCCTGGCCAGGGGCGAAAATGGCCCTGGAGGCACTCTGGAGGCTGAAAATGGCCCATTTGTCAACTTTGAAATTGTCCATTTCCAACCTCCGAAGGCCTCCAGGGAAGTGGGGAAGGCCATTTTCACCTTCCCCAGGCTCCTAGAAAGGCTCTAAAGCCTGAGAAAAGCAAAAAAATGGGACTTCCAGTCCAACCGGAAGTCAGCAAATGGGCCATTTCCTGCCTCCGGGGGACCTCTGGGGGGTGGGGAAGAGCACTTTTGCCCTCCCCAGGCTCCTAGAAAGGCTCTGAAGCCTGGGGAGAGCAAAAAACGGGTGTGCCATCGCATGCTGGGAGCGGGGGGGGGCACGCATGCATGCGTGGGTGAGACACATGGAATTATGGATGTGAGCACTCATGCATGCTCCCCCACCTGTGCTCAACCCCCTTTTGGCATGCGATGGCAAAAAGTTTAGCCATCAATGTCCTATATCATTCCAGACAAATAGCTGTCCACTCACAACTTCCAGTGGTAAGTCATTCCACTGATTAATTGTTCTCATTGTCAGGAAATTTCTTAGTTCTAGGTTGGATCTCTCTGCAATGAAATTCCACCAGTTACTTGTTGCCCTGCCTGCAGGTGCTTTGAAGTCTACATCGACCCTCTCTTCCCTGTGGCAGCCCCTCAAGTCTAGGAAGTTTACTATCATATCACCCCTAATTCTTCTTTGTTAGACTAGGTATACCTTTTTCCTTCAGTTGTTCATTATATTGTGTAGCCTCTAAACCTCTTTGTTTAGAGGCTACATTCTTGTTGCTCTTCTTTGTATTCTTTCTTGTTGCTCTTCTCTGTATTCTTTCTGAGATCTCAACATCATTTTTGTACCTTGAGTTCCGAATTGGACCTAGTATTCCAAGTGTGGTCTCACCAATGTGGTATAAAATGGTATTATCACTTCACAAGACTTCACAGGAGAGTTCAGTTTTACTTCTCTTGCAAAAGCAGAAAGAAAAGATTTTACATTGCTGCCATTGAATGTTTTGTTTTTTCTTCTTTTACTTTTGGCATTGGAAAGAGACAGACATTCTTGGAACAAATCAGTTGCCAGGGGAAGATATAACTCTCCCCAACTTATTCCATCACGTGTGATGCCATGCATTGGCCATAGGGTTAAGGAAAAGAACCAAGGGTTGTCTTTGGAACATTACTTTAAACCTTAGGTAGAAAAAAGGTTCATAAGTTTTGTTTGCATGTTAATTGTTGTATACAGAGATCATAATACTTAGATTCCTGTGCTTTACTTTCAGTTTTCTCTCATTACCTCAGAAACAAGAAGGGAGTTTCTGTATCCCATTTCAACTAATTTGGATGAATCCAACCCAATCAAATTAATAATATTAACAGTAGTTTTCAGAAGGAAAATGTTATCAAAGGATGGTTCCAAAACACCTCTTGTCTGTAGAGATTCTCAGTCATCCAGGTCTGAAAAAGCACCTTTCAGACAAAATTCATATTATAGTTTAAACCAGTTCTTTAAGCGCAGTCAACTTTCTCATGAATTCAAGATGAGATTCCAACCTCAAACTGGTATGCTAAAGGTCGCCTTGGACAAATAGTAACCACTTCAAAGAAGATCAAATAAAGGAAGGAATCTACTGATACATCCTTCACTAGAGATGTCAACATCCAAGTTATCTTATGACATATTTTTTTTATTTACAAGAACCTGTAGTACTAGAGGATAAGCTAGATCACCACTCCAGACATTATCAAATCAGAAGGCTATGAGAACTGATGCAATACCCACTGAAATATGGTAAGCAACAGAAGAAGAATCAGTCAAAGTTCTAACCAAACTACACAGTAAATCTGCAAAACAACCACAGTAGACTGTAAAAGGTCAATCTACATTTGAATACCAAAAAATAGAGTATGGAAACTATTGCACAACATCCTTAATTTCACTTGCTAGCAGAATAATACTTAGGATTGTCCAACACTAATTACAGACCTTCAGGGAAAAAGTGATGCTAGAATTTCATGTTGGCTTTAGAAAAGGTTGAGGAATACGAGACATTATTGTTGATGATACTGGATAAATGAGAAAGTCAAAGAATACAAAAAAGTCCATGTCTGCTTCATTTGATTATATCAAATATATCAAGTGGTAGAATGTGCTTGAAAAACATCATATGTCAACATGGTCATATAACATTACTCTAAGACCCCATCACTTAATGAAATTGCTGATTTCAACTCTTATTGAGTTCAGGTTTACCCAATATCAGGTTTTTCTCCCATTCCTTAAACACATCACACTAATTATTGTGTGAAGATCACTTGTAACAGATTGGGGCAGCCATAATGAGTAACTGCTACCAAGAGTAAAGAGTTGTGTCAAAGGAACAACCCTATACAATTTGTTGCTTCTCATATATAAAAAAGAAATAATTTCGATTGAATGAAATATATTTTATACTTAAGTATAAAAGTGATAATTTTTCACAATTATTATATACAACCAGCACATTTATTTTGCCCCACTTTTGTTAAAGGAAAAGTTTTCTTCGAGAGTGAAGGGTCTTCCCCCCCTCTCTAAATGTGTTCTTCCCCTAATGTGATACATGCTGTCATCTGTCAGCCATACCCCTCTGGTTTCTAGACAGGTCAAACTTTGCACAAAAGAAATAAGATTGACATCAAAACAAGGACAAGGTACTATCAGAGCACTTCAGCCTTCCAGAATATTCCATTACAGATCTCAAAAATATCCATCTTGGAAAAAATAAATTTCCCCAGCATGATTGATTGAGAGATTGCTGAACATGCATCAAAAAGTTTCAGGCTACACCATGCGTATCCAGAGTTCTTTGTAAACCCTTTGCACTGTCTTAAGGAGCAAGCTGTTCCATATTTGAGAATCTATTTTAAATCTAAACCTAAAAGAGCAGTTATCGTTTAAGCCATGCCTGCAGTTGTTTATGTACTTAGGATGTATGAAGATGGGCAAATAAACGTTTCAGCCTATGAAATGTTATGTTAGCATGCATGCCTGAATTCTCTGCCATTAGGAAATATTCAGACAAATGAAGCAGAGCTTACCTCAAGGCTCAGGTTGATTATTCTTATGGCAGTTTTTCACATGTGCTAGCAATTATGATATTGCTTGGTCAGTCCATTCTCTGATAGTGGCTGGTTGCAATGAACTGATATACTGCTGTCAGGAGCTCAACTAGTTACATGCACACACCATAAATTAGAATAATATGGAATGCAATGAAAGCAAATGAAACCACTTGTAGCTGTTTGCGATGGAAGTCATTCATAGCACATATAAGCAAAAATGTAATAGTGTTTATATTAAAAGACTGTTTTCCAGGAAAATTGGTTCATTAGGATATTTATGAAAAGCTATAATTGTATGGCACCATTCCTTAATGGGCATTTTTTCCTTTGGCTCACATAATTAAAAGGAAAGCACTTAGGTTCACCATCCCTAATAAAACTAATAAGATCAATAGGGAATATTAGCTGTGAAAAAGAATGATCAAGGAAATTATTTTGGGGGGATTATATTCACAATGATGTGTTTAACTAAGAAAAAAAACCTGATATTGGATGAACAGTTCGTAGATCTACTACGGTATCTATCTTCTGAGATTTGTTTACTTATTTAAAAAAACATTTAAGTTTGCACAGTTACTTACAGAATAGCACAATCAACATAGTGTCTCTCCTCAGGTTTATAATCTAAAAAGGTACAGCCCGGATGGAAAAAGAACAAGAGGAAAACTCGGGAACCTCTAGTTAATGTTTCTTTATTCTCATAATTCCTAAGCTAAGGTGGAAATCTACTTAGGTAGCCAGATGTCACCATTTCCAATGGCTTCTGTGATGAGAGCATAGGGTCTTAAATCCAGCTGATAAGAGCAATAGAAAGCAGAGATAAGAAAAGAGGAAAAATCTTGCCCTACTTTGTTCAAGCATGCTGTTCCTGCAATGGCCAACTAAGACACTTGTCATTGTATCCTTATCATTGATGTTCAGAAGTATACTGCTTAGCTACTGACATCAAAACCAGTGCCCTTTACTAGCATTTCTCTCTCCCATATTTTTGCAATACACTCCAAAACAGTCTTGCATGAAGTCAACATTTTCACTGAATGTTGAAAACGTGTATGTTATTTATCATCAATCACCATCTACCCAGACCCTATGGACTCAGACCCCCATGGGTAAAGAAGCACTGCTAAATTTGGGACAAGCACTACTAAAAAATTATTATTGCTATTATTAGCTCCAATGTGCATCATTTTACATTTGTTAACTCTGAAATGAATCCATTCCGACTCCAGAATTTGGAGAGGTTCTCCTGTACTTATCACTTAGACCACTGCCCCATTTCGTTTTAAACATGCTGAGAGTAATTTGAGCACTCATTGGTCATCCTGAGCTGAATTATGAAGGTAATTCAAATGAGGAATGCCATAGAGCTCTAGTAATGCTTCTGCTTGCGGCAAATATTATTTGCATAGTCATGGGAGAAAGCTCTGAAAACTGACCTGGCTGCAAAACCGGAAGGAAGAATAGGAAACATCTATTTACCGGTAACTCTTTCTGAGAACTATTTTGTTACCATAATCAATTCCAAAAGCCCTCTCCATTGGAAATTTTAATGAAGAGATTTTCTGGCAAATATGGTGACACATATCCTAATCAACCTAAAAGCAAGATTATAAACCAGATAGGAAATCATTAAACATATTTCTCAAAAATAGCATGTTAGCCTGGGCTTTTGTGCAGAGGGGAGTGTTAGCTATTTTTCCTATGCAAATAATACAATGTTTACCCAACCAAATAGTAGCCATACATAGAAAGATATTAATTTGCACCACACAGTCCAATAGAATCTCTTGTTTATTGTCTTAACAGTAAGAATTTAAATGCATAGCCCAAACACAGTCAAAGCACAGTAATTATATTTATTTATTTATTCATTCATTTATTTATGATTTGATTGTTTATTAGTAACCTATGTCTATCAATAAGTGTTGTATCTTATGATACATTATGATGACTGTATCTTGTATTTTTATGTACACTGAGAGCACATGCACCAAAGACAAATTCCTTGTGCGTCCAATCACACTTGGCCAATAAAAGAATTCTATACCATTATGTTTCTTGAATTGAGGCTGGAATCATTTGCACGCTACTGGGGAGGAGGAGGAGGAGGAGGAGGGAGCGCGGAAGAATTACACATCGCAATGTTAAGACGAGAGAGAAATTCTATAATTACACCCAAGAAGATGCCGAACTGTCCAATTTTGTCGCTTTGGCTCGCAGTGAAAATGTCATCTTGTGTTGGACGGTGGCTTGAAATACCAGCGGTGTCTTTAACTGCACGACTCTGAACGTTCCCGCTGATTATTACTGTTAATTAATTTGATGGCCTAGAGGAAGCTCCTCTCTGGGATGGATGTGTCTTAATGGCGGCATGGCGATCTCGCACACTTATTCCGCAGCTTAAAACACATAATGGGAGCTCCCACCCCAGGCATTATCTCTGCAAAACCTAAGTTACTGACGTTCTTCCAAGTTCCTTTTTATGTTTGTACTTTAGCCATTTCTTTCATTCTCTGATAAGTTTTCTATTTTCTTCCTGTGTTGGAGAAGTTCCAACGTCTCTCCCCCCCTTCAGTTTATTCAAATGTCTTTTCGAATCCAGCGTGACTGACGTAGCACCAGAAGAAGTTTGAGCCTTCATGCCTAAGAATAGACACTGTTACAGCAAATTACCATTCCCAGTAACCATTCCCTGGATGTCCCAGGAGACGTGGGAAGAAGAGATGGCATCCCCTTGGCTAAACACATTAAGCCAGAATTGTTTGTTTGGACTTAAAGTCAACTTTACATCCTTGGATGCTCCAAGCTTGAGGCAAACGCTGGTTGTAAATCCATTTATTCTGTCTGGATACATCTATCAATAGTTAATTAGAATGGAACGGAATAGCAATAAGAATAGAGTAGAGTAGAATTAGGGTGGAGTAGAATAGAATAGAATAGAATAGAATAGAATAGAATAGAATAAGGAAAGAATAAGAGTAGAGTAGAGTAGAATAGCAATAGCAATAGCAATAAGGATAGAATAGGAATAGAATAGAATAGAATAGGAGTAGAGTAGAATAAGAGTAGAGTAGAATAGAATAAAATAGAAATACAGAATAGAATACAATAAAATAGAATCTTTTTGATAATGGAATGGAATGGAAAGCAATAGCAATTAGAATAGTATAGAGCAGAATTAGAACAAGAATAGAATAGAATATGATAATTCTACATCATACAAATAGATGATCAAAATAGAGGTATAGGTAGTCCTCGGCTTATGACCGTAATTGAGCCCAAAATTTCCGTTGCTCAGTGAGACAGTTGTTAAAGTGAGTTTTGCCCCATCTTACAATCTTTCTTGCCACACTCCTTAAGTGGATCGCTGCAGTTGTGAAGTGACTCTGCTTGTCAGAAGCTCGTAAAAAGGGAATCATATCAATCCACGACATTGCAACCGTCATAAATATGAGTCAGTGGCCAAGGGTCTGAATCTTGATCACGGGACCATGGGGATGCTGCAACAGTCAGATTATCTTTTGATGATTCATTGTATACCTCCCAGAGTCCCTTTATTTGAGAGAAATGGAAGGCTTTGGAAATGTGAGAAATAAAGAAGTAGTTTTTGTTGACCGTGGTTTTTTTTAGGCATGGTTTGTGGTTTGCTAGCCAGTCAACAAATAGGGTCACATCTTATGGATCTTCTGCAAATTCTGTCATCTGCACCTGTCATCACTGGCCAGCAAAACAGGAGACGAGGATACTAGGCTGAAACTAATCCGTAACCAGGACCTCCAATCAGCTGAATATTGATTTTTTTCTTCAGCCACCCTTATCTCAATCTATAGAGATTATTACCGTGCAGATGGGTAGGAATGTAGTACAGCTAGTCAGCAGAGAAGAGCAACAGAGATGATTACGGGACTGGAGGCTACAACATACAAAGGTTGCTGGAATTGGGTATATCTAGTTTAATGAAAAGAAGGACTAGGGGAGAAATGATAGCAGTCTTCCAATATCTCAGGGGCTGCCACAAAGAAGAGGGAGTCAAGCTATTCTCCAAAG
>JANHFT010003769.1:404107-418896 GCA_032467955.1 Pseudoxenodon macrops
TGTACACTGAGAGCACATGCACCAAAGACAAATTCCTTGTGCGTCCAATCACACTTGGCCAATAAAGAATTCTATTCAATTCTATTCTATTTATATCCCCACCTTTATTTTTACAAATAATTCAAGGCAGTGAACGTATCCAACACACTTTCTTCCTCCTATTTTTCCCCACAACAGCAACCCTATGAGGTGGATTTGGCTGAGAGAAAGTGACTAGCCCAAAATCACCCGCCTGACTTTCATGGCTAACTCACGGTCTTCTGATTTCCAGCCTGGTGCCTTAACTATAATGCACAAAAAAAAACAAAAAAACAACCAGGCATATCCTTAAAATGACAGCTACATGTTTAAAAGCAATCAAACAGGGAATCTAATCTACCATATTGATGTAAAAAGAAAAAAAATCTTTATTCAAAATACCATAGCAAAATTGTTCCTGGGTGGATTTCTTGAATCCAGCTTAATGTGCTCACCGTAATAAAACAGATAGACTTAAGGTCTGTTGAAACTAAAAAATCATACCACCTTTTTAAAAACTGCAATGCACCACAATAAGAATTTTGCACAGTTGTAAGCCAATGTAATTGATGAAGTTATATCAAAACCAACTCAAAAGGCTTCATTGTGGCATTACATTTTTGAGCAGTGTTTTAGTTCTTCACTTGATAACTATATTTTGATATGTCAGTCTTGCTATTTTTCTGCTTTCTGTTGTTAAGGATTCAATACCTTTTAAACTTCTTACATGCTATAGAGTAAGTTTAGATATGAAATGCAAAAATATTAAATATATTTTTTATTCTCATTAGAGGCTGCAAATCAATCAATATGAATATGCCTTAATATTAGATCTTGCACACAGGAAAATATTTTAAATTCATAAAAATATTCTCAAACTTCATCTGAAATGTTGATTTGTTTTATTCTATTTCTTTTCCTCCATGTTAACCACTCTTGACATGAAAAATTGTTTTTCTGTTTTCACTCAGTAGCAAATGGTGATTTGCAATTCTTAGGAATATGCAATTCTTGAACTTTTGTATTATTCATGAACTTTTGGGGATGGCAGCAACCTGGTTTGCCAGATTTAGAATTAATGATATAGTTTGATCCAGAGTTCCGAAAAAGACAGCTCAAACAAAAACAAAATTATGATTTTCCAGTTACATTTTAATGGGTCATGAGAAATGGTCTTGGCATCTTCTATATTTTTTGCTTACAATGATTCTGATATAATTATGCTTTGCAAGAATAATTGAATTGCTTTCTGTCAGTATATAAACATCTAAAAGGTCCATATAATAATTCTGACGCCATTTGAGAAACTGTGTGTTAGATCTGCATACCAAGATCCAATCATCAGTATAAGACAACAAAGCAAATATAAATAAAGAAGCCCAAGCCCCTTTTATAGCAATATTAGAATTTCCATTGTTTATTCTAAAGGAAAAGACCTCCCAAAAAGACAATGGTGGAAAGCAGGTGCTTGCCAAGGGGGTTCAGCTATGGAGGGTAGGAAGGGAGTGGGGATAGGGGCTAAGCTACATTTTCTAAACTGCCAAGCAAAATATTTTCATTCATGAGTTCACCCAGCCTAAACATGTATCTAATCCTCTAAAACTGACAGCAGCTCAAAAAGCCAGCCATTCACTTCAAAGGAAAAAGGACCTGGGGATTATTAGCATTATCACTTATCAAGAAATGACCATTGGCTTTAGGGGCAAAAAGCTCCACCCACCCACTTAGCAAACCAAGGAATTGACTCTATGTAACATTGTTAAAAGGATAGAAAATCCGCCTCGCCCAGTTCTGTCTCATTCAGTGTCAAGCATCCAACAAAAGGTCTGTCAAAAAACCATCATTATAATAGGCAGGGAAAGTATTGTAGTCCACATAAGGCATCTGTAAACATTTTTTTAAATTAACAATTAGGAGAAATAATATTTGTAATGTGTAAATTCCTATCATAAACTAAGATCCTTAGACCAGTATGGCCATTAGGAAAAAAAAACACAAGGCATTTATTTTCCAGTATTCTGATGAACATATAGAAACCAGGGCATGTCTTGTTTTCCTACAGCCACAAATGCACAAAATTCATCCAAGCATTTGACCAAAGTATTATCTTTACAGTCAAAAAAACTATCCTTCTATCTTTTCAGTTGTGGCTGACTTTTAAGACTGGGAGCACTTAGAGGAATTGGGAATTCAATTAACATAAAATAAGTATAAAACTCAATAGCCTTATTGATGGATTTGGTAACTGAAGAGGAGGAGGAGGGTTGGTCCAAGATTAGATATTCAAAAAGAAAACATTACAAGCACAACAAACAATGAAATAGAATTATTCAATATAAATTGCAACAGCAATATTGGTGTCCAATCTGTGGTCTATAGAACGGAGTTTTCCAAAGTGGTCAATATCAACCACAAAGGTCAATAGGACTATTCATTATTTTTGTTGCTATTATTATTGTTGTTGCTACTGCAGTACTATTAGTTTAAGTAATATTATTACCATAAAATGCGTGGGGATCAATAAACAATCTGACATTTCATGAAGCAGTTGATGAGCTAAAGAGTTCGAGGATCCTTACAGTACATTTTCCTAACAAGGACTTTTGCCATCCTCTAGGTAATGTTCAGATTTGAATCAGATCAAATGAGAGTCATAAAATGTGTCTTATCTGTCCAATTATTAATAATACTAAAAGAAGTACTCTTAATAATTTTGTAGAAAAAATTATAGTAATTATATTTTCATGATTTTTGAACAGAGTTGGGAAGTTAGGAAAACATTATTTCCTAAATATAAATCCTTTCTTACATTTAGCTTTAAACTGTGCCAGCAACATAGCCACAAGAAAAGCAATGCAAAATGTGAATTACAAAATAAATCATTTGTTTGCTCTGAATCACTAGAAATGTGAAATTAATTCAATAGACATTTGCAGTGCAATTGGGCTCATTTGGTTCTGAACAATGTTTGAACCTTGAATACATCTACTTAAGAGATAATTGTTTCAGTGAGGCTATTGCCCTAGAAGTTGCATATAAACTTAATGACTTCTGACTATACATCACCAATTGCGGGAAGTAAGACATTAATGGATCTAGGATCCAGGAAAGTTCAGGAAAAATCTAGGAAAGATGAAATAAAGATCTAAATGCAACAATAAAAGAAGAAAGAGTGAGAAGGTGCTTTCCAATTAAGCTTTCACCTAACTTCACCTAAAAATCGCCTAACTTCATTTGCAGAATGTTAAAGAAAAGTTTCAGTATTTATAGTAAGATTTCAATCTTTTCAACTATTTCAACTACCGGTAAATAGTTTTCAACTACCATAGAAGAAGTATTAAAGGGCTGCTTCTATTTTTACCAGACAAGTGCTTTCTGAAGAATAGGGAACATTTACACTGAAATTATGAAATATCAGAAAAATGTCTTCTTCCCTGAAATTAACAATATGGATAACTACACCGATTACTGAAAAATTAAGATATTAAAGAACTCATAGAATGGAATTCATTTACCTTTATATGGATTTGTTCTATTTTATATATGCATAAAGAATAGTCATTGAATCAACTTCCAGACCAATAAATTATAGAAAGACAATTTGTAATGTTTAAGATGGTCAATTGTATAGTGTGGAATATGTTTGTATTTATTTGCATGATACATTGATTGATCTACTCTAATCTATTGTACCTTAAAATGTTAAAAAATATGAAGAAGTAATAACAGTAAAAGCTGAATCATGTCTCAGTGTTTAAGGACTCTCCATAACAGGCACTGTAACTCGTTTTCTGTAATTTAATTCTCTTGATATATTATATAATTTTATTTCTAAATACAGTATATCTAAGTTGTACCTGAAAGTTTAACATATTGATATATACATTTTTTTGCATTCTACAATTCCTGCAAAATAAGCAAATAATTTCTCCCCGTCCTTTCATTATTGGGAATATGATTTAAAGTTTCATCAGGATTGAAATGGAATTTCTTGTTGAACAATCTGATAATTACAAATTGTCTTTAAATAACACCAGGAAGGTGTTTTCATAATGATTTACATTTATGTAATTCTATATCCAAAAAGAATCTTTTGTTAGTATCATACTTAATATTCTAATTTTAGTAAAAGGCATTATTATTTAAATTTACCCAATAAATGGGTTTTGCCCTGCCTTAAAATGTGAGTCTTGATCTTACATTCATTATAGAGGATGATTAATTGCCAGAAATTGAGCAAGAAAATTATATTTCTTCGCAGTAAGATCTGAATTTTGATATACATAAAGGATAACAAGTTTCTTTCGTTTTTAATATTTTTCAGCAGAAACAGAAATATTTAATCATAAAAAGGCATTTTCCTTTTTTCAGATCCTAAATGGAATTTTCCCCAGTTTCACCACTTGGAGCTTATTGGGATTTCTTTGGCTGTACAAAGGAATATGAGGCCAGGGTGACCTGTTCTATCCCAATATGACACCATTTCTTGGCTGTCCTGGGAATGCAGACAGAAGATCAACTATGGTGGGAATGAAACGGCCTCAGGCTTATGGAAAAGCAAACATGGTTTACTGGCCTTCGCATCTTTGTAACTTTGCTGACCATTGATTATCAATAAAGAGTTACATTAGAAAAAAGGGAAGGGGGCTATATCAATACCCCATTCAAACTCATCGTTCATTCTACTGCCTTGTCCTTGAAATATGCTGAAATCATAGTTATAGTATTAGTTTTCAAAATTTCAAAACAAAGATAACACATACATTGAAACAATGGCTGCTAGAAGCCATGAGTGGTTCAGTCATTAATTTAAAAAACCAGGGCCTTAGATTAGTTTATCTTATCAATGAAATAATTCCGGAAGGGGGAGCTCTGTGCCCATATCGAACTTCCTTTTTATGGTTCAGTTGGTTGGTAAAATATAGAAATATATATCTACCGAATGCCCTTGCCAGTCATGAGCTGTTGGCCAAATTCCTTTTCAACACAGTCTATATAGAATATTGTTCTTACAAACACTAGTTTTCAGAAGACAAACACAGAAAGGAGATGTCAACGCCCAATAGTCCTATGCCCCCTTCTTTCTTCATTGGCTGACTTACCTTCCTATCCAAACAAACATATAGCGCTCTACAATCTGGGTGCAATTTTTAAGAAATCCACCCACCTGTGAAAAAAGGAAGGGAAGCTACACACCAATAATTGCCTTATTGTTGCAATGCCAAAAAATAGCATCTCCTATCATGCAGAATTCATGAGTCACAAGGCTTTATTGAAATAAATGTCAGTTGTCAAACATACCGTTTAGAGATCTACTACAACACAATTTATTTGTCCAATGTCAGGCATGTGTATTGTGATTATCTCTTCGAAGAGGATATTTTGAAGTTGAAGCTGCTTCATGAGATACTGTGTTCCTGTATTCTAGTCAGATACTTGGCTCAGTTGAAACTGTATAAATGGTGTCAGGTGCTTGAAATTTTGCCAAAAGACAGATGCCAATCAAGAGCTTTCTGTTGTACTTTTGAATGTACACTAGCAATATGTGAAGGAAAGTTTTCTTAATTGTTGGGGGAAGAGGGGGTACTGAGCCTTAAACCACAGTGACTGGAGATTATTTGTTCAAATAGATTAAATCTCTTGCCTGATCCATTTTTATCTATTAAATGCATTATACCAATTGTCTATTTTACTATATTGGACTTTTGCATGTTCTATTGAATTTTTTGGTCTTCTCTATTTTGACATTTTGACATTGCCACTAGCCATTATAATCCAAATCCAAGTGGCTGAAAACACTGCATGACAATTATAAAAAGCAATGCAAGTTTTACAAAAAAATCCAATACTGAAAAAAACGCAGAGCAATAACTAGAGATTCAGAATTTTGCTGTATACAAATTGTACTAATGTTCTGAACTTTGGCAGAGAAATGTTTATCTCAACGGTTTAAAAGTTTTCATTTTTATTACTATTTCTTTAGCAGTCACATAATTTACAGATCCTATCTCATGCTGCTGAAACGTTATGTAGGGAAAAACTGAGAATTTGAGGCTTGACAGATTCATGCAACCAACACTTCATTTTATTTATTTTTATGCTGTGATAGAATAATATTTCCTGTCTTTCCAACAAGGTGAATCTAAATTCTAGGGATTTCAACGACCAATTGGTATTATAGATGCCAATTAGAAAAAAAGACAGTAACAAAATCTTAAACAGGAGAGTGAACGTTTATTTTGCCATTCCTGCATTATTTCATAAACAATTTTAAAATTCCTCTTCTAGGAGTTTTATATAAATCTGAGGTGATTAACATCACTCTCTTTTCACAATCCTGACAAAGATAATTACTCTCAATTGTCAGATCTGACAGAAGTTTCAAGGAACAGCAGTTAACTTATATGTAGGACATTTTTTTTAAAATCTCTTTAAAAAAGGAAAAAATGAGATGATTTCATTTTGGAAGACCAAAAAATTCAGTTTTAAGAAAATAAAGCATAAATATCAATATTAGTTCATTTAGCCAAAAGGGTTTAAAAGATTTGGGCATAGGACTTTCTTTTTAAATTTCTGTGCTCGACACATTTCATGCCCTTAAATATATCTTCAGTTTTAGGGAAATGTATCTCCTAGATTTCTAAATAAGCAACCATTAGCTTTTGGGCAAAGTCAAGGTAGCACATGATTCAGAAATAAAGTCCCAGTTCTGTTCCACCCACAAATAAGAACTATTCATGCTAAGCTGGGTATAGGTATAATATTTATTATCTACATACTATGTATGGGAACACATCAACCATATACATAAAATTCAGCACATATAGTCCCGTATTTCTTGGTTTTATTACACTCACACATAGATATGCAGGAAAAGAGGGTCATTATTGATATAAAGTCAACCCTTACAGAATCGTAGAAAACAAACATCTTATTTCCAACATTTATTAAGTAGAGATGTGATTGTTCTTACAGAAAAGTCTGCCAGCTACTACCATAGGAATAGTTTGATAGTAAAACCAATTACTAGTAAGGTGGTCGGCTTTCCTTCACTGGATATGTTTAAGCAAAAGATAGACAGTCATGTGTCAAACAGGCTCTAATTTCAATTCCTGTTTTGAGCCAGGGGGCTAAATTTGTTGTTTGTTTGTAGGTTTCTCGATTTCTTCCAGCTGTACGCTCTTGAGGCTCTTGTGCTCAGTCAGATGCAGGTGTGTGAGTCATAAGCACAATCACTCAAAGCAGGAAGGCTCCAAGATTACAGAAATGTAGAAAGTGTTCAGTTTTTGTTCTTTTAATTTATACACACACACACACACACACACACTATTCACATGGAAGGGAGCAGAAAAAATGATTCTATTGCCAGGTCTCAAATCCTGCAACAAGACAGAATGAGAATCAAAGATATAAACTGGGCATAAAGACAAAGGTAAAAGAGAGGTAAAAACAGGATATAAAAAAATTGGGCACCAGCCCAACTGACAAATAGAAGCCTGAACCAGCAGTAAGTAGGGTGAGCCTACCTGAGAGTTTAGACCTCAAAGGAAGGAGGACTTTAAGCCACAACATTTTTAAAATGAGGAAACAGATTATCAGGTTTTGCAATCAACTGATTACCAGGACTTGCCAAATCCTTTAAAAGCATTCCCAGCCCACCAAAACTGTTTCAGGGGAGCGACATTTGCAATTTGGATTTTGAGATGATTCTAAGTTTACAAGGGAGTGTTATGGCTTCCAAAGGGAGCATCCTCTCTGTCTATTAGAAGGGACTGAGCATCCCTTAGCAATTTTAACAAATGATGGGGGTTGTCTACATTCTTCCATAAATACCGATCTACACACAGCTTCATGTTTTGTAAATGTTAAGCTGGATTCCAAGCTGAATAGATCCATCCCCCTCTCCATTCTGTTTTGGTTTTTTTAACTGTCCAGCAAATAGCAATCCTTTTAAAAAGTTGCAGGAACAGCTTCAAATCAAAGGACTTCTTTGAAGTTATTTACTTTTGTGAAATGTCTGCTATCCTCCTCGGCAAGTTAATTCTCCCCCCACCCCCAATTCTGTATAATGTATCCTTATTCCCTCACCTGCACATTTATATCACAGAACTTCACACATTCCTTGAGAATTCATCCCATTAATTTACTATTATAGCCACTCAAGTTTAATTACTCCTTGTGTGTGTGTGTGTGTGTGTATCATTTTTAGAAGCCTACTAAAGACATAGCTCTGATTCATAATCTTGTAAATGTTTACTTAGCTATACTATATTCCAACAGGTAATCCAATGTAGCAATTGAATCTGCATCTACCTATATTATTTTTAAGAAGGACAAGGTGTGACTGCACATTTGGGGGATGCAGTTTGATGACATGTGTTTTTCAAGCATTAGTGGATACCTTACCAAATGGAAAGCACAAGGTGCAGATTCTGAAATCCACAGCTTTAGGGCCAGAGAGCCACAACAGTAGGGTCCAATTACAGCAGCAAATTGGTCCATTACTGCTTGAGAAAAATGACTGCTGCTAGTAATTACTGCTAATCCACTAATGAGCAATTGTTTGCTGCAAGTTCTTAGAGGTGAGCCTAATAATGTGAGTACAGTACAATAGAGTAGCTTCCCATCTCCACCAAAAGACCCTCTTCGCTTCTGCTAAATCAACTTAATTGAATGGATGCTTACTTAGCAAATGTATTGTGAATGTGCTTCATATAGGCCTGTTTTAATAGAAACATGATCTTCTGCCGTTCAGGTTTTCTTCACCTTAAGGCAACTCTGAAAGACAAGAAATCAGGTGCTGATTAATTTGTTATTTTAGGGCCATTGTATGCATGGCGGCTCTTCTTCCCGGAGGATGGTTGGCAAGATTTTTTTTTTATCCAATAGTTTTGGAATCTGTTAAAACGAAAGTAGATGAAGCCCAGTAAAGAATTAGGATATGCTAAATTCTGACTATGCTGAATAATATCCTTTTTTCCCTCCTCTTTAAGTTTGCATTATAATGCTGATTTGAAATAACTCCAAATATAATTTAGTTTAAAAACAAAAATAATAAACCCATAAGCTCATAAAATGAGAAATATTTCCTGCAATAGATCAACTTTTGGGCTTGAAGGGAGATCTGGTGTTGGAACTTTATAGTATCCTGAAAGGAAGTCAGATGGAAATGGAATGACTGTCAGGGCCAAATCTGATATAAAGTTAAATAAGTCACTTCAAGTGCTTGAGTTGTCTTTATAAATAAAATTAGAGCATGTCACACACTTCTGTAGTTATACTTCCATGAGTCATCTTCTTCATAGATTGTTGAGCCTACTAAAACACAAGATTTATTTTCAGTTTAGGGACATTTTTTAAAAATGTGGATTAATCCATGTTTCTATTGAAGAAAGAAAATAATCATTCCATCATTCTTTTATTGTGATCCTGCTACGGTTATGCATAGTCTGCGTTCTAATAATAATTGTTTATTCCTTGGAAGTAGAGTTGCCACATTTTTTGGAATGTGAGATGAATATCCAATGTAACTAAACAGAACTTCAAAAATTATTTGGAAGAAGTGCTTCTGACTTTATACTACTCACTGTAACCTGTTGTAAAATGTTGTATCTGCTTTAAGAGTTATATTAACTTGAGTTACTACATTGAAACAACAAAAGGATGGTTTCTGCAATAGCAAAGATGTGCTATGCTTTAAGAACATTTGAAGCACTTCTATATTATTTTTTCAGTAGTGCACAGCCTTATTACTCAAGTGACAGATGCACCATAAAGATTCATATTCTCTACCAATAATAGAAGCAAACCTATAAAAAAGTACAATGGCTGCATCATTAATATCAGAAACCTGATATAGTGTTCCTAACTTGCATTTGTATGCCTATCTGAAATAAGTTTTTTTTAACTTGCTTTTTTTTCCACAATCAGTTTTCTGTCAACAAAAGGAAGGAGTTTCATATCTTCATTTGTGGCAAGATTCCTAGACATTTAGCAATCACACAATAGGTAGAAAAACAGTTAACTAGATTAACCTGGGTTAGTCACAGTACAATGTGCCAACATTTAAGACTCAAATAAATATTTTTTCAATAATTTTATTATGGATTATAATTATATTATACAAGTAAAAATTACACAATTACAAAAAGAAGGAGATACGTTTAAAACAAAATAAAAAGTGAAGAAAAGGAAAAAGAAGTGATAGATGGAAATAGAAAAAGAAAAAAGAACTCTCCCCTTTATCCCCAGCAAGTATAATCATCTTTAGTCCAGTCATTCTTACTCCACCCTAAGAAGGAGGCAATGGCCAGCCACTTCTAAAACTGCAAAGACTTGTCCAGCAAATAGCCAGGATTCAACATTGGCTTGAAGGAACAAAAACAACAAAAATCAACATAAAGGGAACAAACTTAATATATCATATTAAGTACTTGGGGTTAGATTATGCTTTTTATGGTGATATTACTATTAAGCTAAATTTATGTTGATAATTATTGGTACAATTTATGATTTTTTTAAAATGTATATTGTTATTGTATGTTATGCTGGAAGCTGCTGAAAGTCTTATAACAATCTAGAAACATTGAAAATAAATACATAAACCCTTTCCTCAGTAATTTAGCCTATTCTGCAATACCTAATTGGGAGGGGTTATGCTAATACCAATTTCTTTTTTCTTGTTGGCTAAAGCAACAAGCATGCTACTTCCAGGATAATGCTGTACCTATTACTACTACAGTGTGTCTTCTGAGATTGGTCATGAACAAAGGAAAGATGGAGCTATTTATGCAGATTGCTAAATTTGTGTTGCCAAAATATCCATGTATTTGATCGCCCCCAAATATATAAATAAGCTCTGATTCCGAAGATGCATGACGGTAGAATGATCTACAATTGATTTTAAAAAGTGCAAAGACAATTTAGTTTGTGTTTTATTCCCAACCTTTTCAGGGTCCATTACACATTTTTATTTAACAAAGTGTCAGAGACTTCTGCTTTGAGCAATACAAACAATTTCAATGCTCTAAAATCAGCATGCAACAACTTGTGCTGACTCAGTCCAATATTTTTAAGCTCTCTTCCTTAAGATCTGCTTTCTTGCAATGATATCTGAGTATGTGTTAACAATAATAACATATCGTGATGAACTGCATGGAAATTTATCTCAGGTTTGGTACAGGAAATCATACCATACCATGGAAATCCATTTGGCATGACTTATGCCATGGGAGTATAATTATGATACAGACCTCTGCAAAATATATGGCCTGGATTAAAGGCCTGTAAATACTTTTAAAAGGAAAATCCATTCTGGTCCAATTCCAGAAACTGCTTAGAAGGGACACTGTGTAATCTTACTGGCCACAGTCTTTGAGCCTCAGCAACTTTTGCAACACATAGAACATGAACAAAAGAAATTAAAAGAAGTAAACAAAGAAAAATGTCTTATTAAATCTACTTTACACCAATACCATTCACTATGTCTGTTGTAACTTTATATCCTTGCAAACCATTTATCAATTCATTTATTGCTATCAATAAATTGATATTGCTATCAATTCATTTATTGCTTTTTGTTCTTTAAATTTCTTACTTCTCTCTTTTTATGGACCTCATTGACTCCATCCACCCATGAATTCCTGGGACTTTCCCATGGTCTCAAGACATTCACCCTTCTTTTAGGTGTTGGTTTTACATTTTGATCCTCATTCATTTGCTATGATCAAACCACCTCAGTGTATCTTTTTCATAATGATCATATTTGTATTCAATTCGCATTTACTCTGCATCCGTTCATTTTTTACCATGTCTCCTCTTGTTTTACATCCCTACCTTGTGCAGTTTCCATGTTTCCCTTGACATACTCAATTCTCAGAATCAATCAGAATAGAGCTGGAAGGGATCTTAGAGGTATTTTAGACCAACCCCCTCCTCAAGCAGGAGACAGGATACCATTTCAGGCAAGTGGCTGTCCAGTCTCTTCTTAAAGACCTTCAATGATGAAGCACCCACTTTCAACTCTCAAAACAACTTTAGCTGAAGCCATGTTTTTCTCTGCTTCGTTTCTTAGTTGCCATGCTTGTGGGGGAAGGGAATTATTCTACATTATGGAATGTAGAATGTTTTCCTCCAAAGTGCCAGACATAACAGTGATAAGGCCCATGAGAACCAAGGCCAGCTTAATGTGCCCTAGCAATGGCAGGAGGGAGTGCTGAGAAGTTCATCACCTGTTTGGCTAACATGACCTGTGACACAAGGGGAGTCGCCGGTATCTATTTTTTAATTATACCAAAGCATGGGAATTATTTAGACTTGGTTTCACATTTGAACGTACCAATATGATGTACCCAATAAACAGGATCTTTGAGAAAGCCATAGCCTCAGAATCTTGAACTGATTGGGAGCATTACTCGGAACCATGACAGTAACTTTTATGTGAGGAAGCAGAGATTCCCACAAGTCAGAATGGTGCCAGGGGGACAGAGACAAAGTCCCCCCTCTTGATGTGGACCTGCAGGATGCCATGCTGAGCAAAACCTATACCTGTTGCAAGAGGTGATAAAGAATCTGGGAATCTTTTGCTGAGATGCCCACTCAGGCTCCTCAAACTACCCAAGCCCAACCATGGACAGAGCTGTGGCACTGCAGTCATGGCAAAAGTTGCATCTGCTCCATCTGCACTGGCTCCAGCATCAGAGATGCCACAACCAGCAGCTGCTGCTGAATGAGCCCCTCCTCCTGAAGGAACTGGCCCCTTGACGATGCCAGGCCCTGAACTCTTGGGAGTGAAGTACAGGAGTTCTTTGTGGCACAAGTCTGGAACTACATGCAGGAGTATGGGGATGAATAGGGGACAGAGGCAGCCCAAGTCAGATGCATGACCCTGGCTGAAGGGTGTAGCTCTACTGGACTCTGATTGCCCCAGGTGTGTGGTTAATCCTTAGGTGGTGGAAAAGTTGGGACTGAGTCTCAAGCAGCTGAAGGTGCCAATAGCTTTTTGCTAAATAGACTGGACAGTAGCTGGGGGGTGTCTAATTTTATAACTGAGCCAGTGGCAATGAGAAAGGGAAAGTGTCAAGATTGAATCACTTTACTTCCTTTGAGCTTCTATCGCTACTTAACTTGTCATTCAAGCAGGAAGAGGGAGGGGTGGAATGGGATATTAAGATTTCGTCTACGGACCATGAGAGCCTGAACCCCATCAAAGTCACTACTACAGGTTAACTAGAGAAATGAACTGTTCCCATAACAAACGGAAGTTTTATAATTGGACAATGTGAATACCCAGAGGGGAAAAGGGAATCTATTGTTTAACTAAGCGGTTATTTATGCGGGAAACCCAGAGATGGTTTTGCTTCTGCAGTTCCGAGATGGTGTATCCACTAAAGGTTTACTTTTGGAAATTTAAAGCTCCCAAAACTGTTTACTTTTTTGGGGTTCACTAGACAGACAGTTGACATTAAACCAGCTCTCCACATAATTTAACATATACCTACAAGAGAGCTGTAATATAATGATGTCTGGAACCAAGAAGCAAGTTGATGCTGTGTTGAAGCCTAGAGCTGCTCCTCTACAGGAAGCACCAGCAATGGCCCATGCAGAGTCTGGGTCACAGGCAGTAGAGATGCAATCCAGACTAAGGGTGGAGAAGGTGGAACAGCCACTGGTGTGGGATGAAGGAGCTGTAGCAGGATCCTTTTACCCCAACCCAAGGTAGAATTCCCCTTGACCCCGCTGGGGGTTGCCCTGACTCAGGGAAACAAATGGAAGGCTAGGAGAGCTGTGGATTGAGAAGAGCCAGTGGAGTGGAAATTCCTGACCTTCAGTAGAGCAACTGTGGGAGAGGTTCAGCCGGATGGAGATGCATGGAGTGGCATCAATGAAGTAATTGGTCCTGGGAGCAGGGCTTGAAATCGGCCAGGCATTGGCCACTTTGTCTCCTTCTCTGCCCCAATTTGCGGGGTCAAGAAGTATAGGGCAAGGGACAGTGGGGTTTCTTTCATGGTTAAAAAAGTGGAATCCGTCAGCTGACTGGGAGGGCAACAAGTGGCACCTGAGAAATAAAACAGGAAACCCACAGGGGATGGAGAAGATGCACAGAGTTGGGTGAGTGCCATCAGCGGGGAAAGTGAAAATGGAGCCAGCTAATGCACTGGTTGAGAGTGAGCAAGCATAGCCAAGCATCCCCAAAGAATACCATGATTTAACAGAAGTATTTAGCGAGCAAGAATTGGACTTACTCCCCCTGCACCACCCCACAGACTGTGCAATTGAAATACTGCCTGGGGCAAAACTGCCGAAACCAAAGATGTACTCAATGACCCCCAAGGGAGATGGAGGAACTCAGGGATTTAATAGATACGAATTTGGCTAGGGGCTTCATTCAGCCAGCGAAGTCCAAGGTTGCGGCCCCAGTACTCTTCAAAGAAAAGAAAGATGGCTCTTTGAGATTATACATTGATTTTTGAGGAATTAATGGGGTCTGCATGGAAAATATGTACCCACTTCCATCCTGAAGGACATACTGGGATACCAATCCAAGGGGAAAGTGTTCACCAAGCTGGACTTGAAATAAGTGTACTGCAGAATGAGGCTTAAGGAGAGTGATGAATGGAAGACAGTCTTCAATTGCCCCTTAAGGGGCTACCAATTCCAGGTGATGTCCTTTGGATCACTCTGGTTTGGAGATAGGGGAGGAGGTTGTAGCTCGCTTTTTAGAGGGTTGTTGTTCCATCTGCACTATAAGTGGGAGGGGCAGATATGGTGGA
>JANHFT010003771.1:4723-16115 GCA_032467955.1 Pseudoxenodon macrops
CACACATGCACAGAAATACACAGCAAACAGTGTATATCATCTGTACTGTTTGCTGTTTGCTGGGAGACAAATTACTGCGAGGCAGAGGCAGATTTTTTTCCTTGTTTTTGTCCCCAAAAACTAGGTACATCTTATACTCCGAAAAATATGGTATGTTATTAGCATGTCTAAATTTTGCCTATATTCATACTATTTTTTCAGTCTCTTAGCTGTCAGTTTATTTTACATTATATTCTCTCTATTTGAACATGAATGCAGGACTGGTAAATTATCAACCCTAACAGAACAGAGTCCTGTTAAAAGTCAACCAATTTTTATCCTATTTTTCATCTTAACTGCTCACCGCATAGATGAAAGATGAAATGTAAAATCTACCACTATACATAGACTGATCCACAGTTGTGCTGTGAAGAAATGGTGTTTGGCCATGGATATGAGGAAGAAATGAATAAAACATTAATAGAGAGTTTCAGAAAAGATTATTCCATGTTGAGATTATTCCATGAGAAATAAACTGAAAATAATCACATCTTCATTCTGTTAGGTATAAAATGGGACATGGAGAAACAACTTTTGATGTTCCTAAAGCATATGCCTTCAAATTCCTATATCATCTTTATTAGCCTATTCTGAAATTTCTCAAACTTGTAAATATCCATTTGGAAATATGGTGCCTCAGTACTTCAGGTGTAGATTCACCAATTCCAAATAGAAATGAATAATGAATTCATGTGCCTTTGATTTAATTTTATTTCTAATGCTCTTCTGACAGTTTCTCACACTGCTGGCTTATGTTCATCTTATTGTCAATTCCTTTAATAATGTAGTATTTCCTTATTATGATTCCATTTATACATGTGTCCTACATGTTTCTCCCTAAATGTAATACATCTATAGTACATATTTCCTTGTTAAATGACATCTTGATCCTGTCCATCAAGTTTGCCAACTTGTCCAGTTTAAACTAGTTTTTTGTCGTTGACAAAACTAGTGGTTTTGTCATTCTGGAAGTTGGCCAGGTCTCCCAATTTTATCATCCTCAAATCTGATAATGAGGACATCAGTGTAATTATCCATATTATTAATAAAAATATTAAATAATATTTACCTCAAGATAGATTGATGTAAATCAGCAGTTAGCTAGTCTGTTTGGCTACAATTCATCAGTGAGAATGTTGCATGGATTTCTTTATCAGAAGATTTTCTGAAATCAAGGTAAATTATATTCACAGTATTCCCTTTGCCTACTGGAATAGTTACAGTGACAAAGATCATTAGCAATTGTTTTCAGGGTACATATACTAGCCTGATTTATTACCTGTTATAACATATATTTAGAGATCAGTAATTGATAATTATTGGGCTTCTCTTTTTCCCCTTTTTTAAAAAAATGGCACCTCCCCCGGCAGTTCTTCAGATATGTGGTCCACTACCCATAGATTGAACAAAATTATTATAAAGTTTAGGTGTAATGTTCATGATCTCATAACTCATAACATAATGGGAAAAATAATGGCTACCAAAGCTATTCAGCCATAGGCAGAGGTTTAATCTGAAATCTTAATACTATAAAGTTTCATTCCTAGATTAAAGAAGACATGATTTTAATAATTAACAAAACTGGCCAGAAAATAAGTATGCATTTGTTTTTGTTTGTTTGTTTGTTTATTATTTATTTAATATCCTGCCTTTATTATTTTTATAAACAAGGTGGTGAACATATCTAATACTTCTTCCTCCTCCTATTTTCTCTACAAAACAACTATGAGATGAATTGGACTTGAGAGAGAGGGAATGGCCCAAGGTCACCGAGGAGGCTTTCATGCCTAAAACTCACAATCCCTTTCTAATCTTGTGCTTTAACTACTAGAGCAGACTGGCTCTTCAACTTTTAAAACAGATAGAATAAGGTTTTTCTATATTGCCTTAGTTGATCACTTTTAAATATTGTGAAAACTACAAGTCATGAAATCTCATGCCTTTTAATAAAATGTGTTAGTTGAAAAAGATGATAAGAGATTCTTCATATTTTTTTTGCTTCTTTCTAATATACAGTAAAGGTCTTCACCTAACTGTAGGGTGGGATGAAGGTTATTAGAAGGGTATCTTTGGAAGATATAAGGATAAATTATCCTTGTTTCAAAGATAAGATTGAAATTGTGAGCATTTGTCTATATAGTTGGCAGGATTGGACCTACCTTGATTATACTTAACGAGAAGATACATGATTTAATCCAGGATCAGAATTATTACAAGGAAGCATATTTTCTGTTAGCGATTTGGACAGTCATTCATATTTACTAAATGGAGTGCATAGGTTGCATAAATAATAAAACCAGCTACAGTACAGAGTTTTATAGGTTTTCACAAATTTGCCTTGCAGTTATAAAGGCTTTCAGAGCAATGATCTGTTTTTCCACTAAGTAATCTTAGTGATACACACTTTTCTGGATGGCATTAGCTAAACCATAAACATATAACTGACAAAAGTAAATCTGAAAGCACAGATTCTGAAACCAATATAAATATGTTTTTAAAAATAACTGGAATGATAGAAATATATAAAGAGTTTCAGCTTTATTATTGATTGCTGTTGGATTAAAACATTCCTGGAATTATCTGCAGAAAATTTAAGGCAAAATTATGAAAAAGTGAATGTTTATTTTCTTCATTTGTACCAGTTAGACTTATCAGAAAGCAGCATGCTGTCTTCAACATGAGTTCATTTTCCAGAAATTGATTTCATTTAGTATTGCCAACTTCAGATTACTTGACCATGTTGTGGCCTAATAGAGTAACTTCAGTTCCATACAAACTTTAGAATTATAAGTTTCACTCATATTCAATTTGCTACAGTAAAAGATGTATTTATTTAGTTCTAGGCACTCTTAATTAGGATAAAACTCTATGGATAACCCTCTGGGAGCATAAAGGGAAAACAAACAGGATAAAACTATAGTGGACAGATTGACTAAATCTGCTTATTTTTACTTGGGTAAAAATTGAGTTTACTAGAGTTCAATTACTCATTGTATATAATTGTACATCCAGTCATTATATCTATTTTTAAAATTGTTTTTTAAAGAAAACTGTAAAACTCAGAAAAATGCTCTTCCCATTGTTTGATGTGGACAGTAAATGTTGATATCCATGTACATGGCAACTAACCTTTATATGATCATTATTCTTAACATGGCTATGGATTTATATACATACTTGTGCTTATATAACTTTCTGTAGGTTAACAATATCAAAAGTAAATATACGAAATACGAAAATAATGCAAAGACGCTTCATTAGGGTGAAGTTAAGGTACGAAGTTAGAACTGGGCAGAAATTCTGCATGGTAAGGACTATGCTGATTTTGCATTGCTCTGCATTTTTATGGTATTCCCATGTGCTACATGACTTAGGTAAATATGTGTCTTTAGGTCCTCATTGGAAACATAAAGCAGCTGGATGAGACTGAAAAATAAACAATCCATGGTTGCTTTAATGATTTGAAGATGGGAATCCTGGCTCAGGACTTTTCATTTCCAGATTCTTTTTCTTTTTATCAATTTATCCAGCACTTGCTACAATACTGCAAAAACATAATAAAAATATCTCTGCCACAAACAATTATGCAGTTTTAGTATCTTCAATTTTGTAATGATTGTTGATCTAGGACTTTAGTTAACAAATGTATTGGAAACCTACATACCTGTAGTTCAAGTTGCTTTCAGTATAATATGAATGTCTTCAGTGATTCAGTTTGGGGGATGGGCCAATTGTCTAATAATGTATATAATGGCCACTAAATATTCAATGCCACATGAAAGAGTGACTGGGTTATTATTGTTTAAGTTAGCAATGCTATTGGTATGTCAGTAATGCAGTATTCTTCAATTTAGCAGCTAAGTATAGTCTATAAGTGTCTTGTCTATGCTTCATTCTTCCTCTGCTCATTTTTTGCTTGCTCCACCCCATTCTTCTGTGTACTGCTGAAAGCACTTTCCTGTATTTATGAAAGCTCGTCAGAAACTAATGGTCCATGTTTGAAATAATTATTTCCATAGCTCTAGCAATCATTTTAATGTCTGATTTTGCTTGTTACTGATAAACTCACACTACTCCCTTGTAAAGCTTTTATGATTAAAAATCATAAAACAAGTGATATTCTAATTATATTGTTTGCAATAAGGCTACAATCAGAATTATAGAATTTTCCACCATGAACATTTTTAACAAGTTGAATCTAAAATAAGTTAGATATGTTACTGGCTGAAGTCAAAGTGTACTGTGTGCCTAAGTGCAACCCATCCACTGTTATTGGGTGGTACTAACTTTTGCAGAGTGGAGGGTTATGTACAGTGGATGGGTTTGCAGACTTAATCTGGATCGGGCATGATTTGACTACAAGAAAAGGGGGATAGAAGTCCTCTTCATCTTCCAGTTGCTATCTTTGAGACTAACACAAGGTCTGAAGATGGCCACATAACATGATATTACTTGAAATATGCCAAGAATGTCATAAACCTCTGTGACTTACCAGATCTCACCCCCAAGTCGTGGTAGTTGAAGTCTCGTAGAAGTGGTTCGTTACTGTAGAGTCCAGGGAAGATCCTACTGAATAGCCAGGCGGCCAAAACAACAGCAGGATCCCTAGCTTGTCTTTTTATGTCCTACTTTCACATATAGGTTCTCGTAGCTGAATATTTTAGGAGCAGCATTCCCAATCACAGAAAGACTGTCTCTACTGATCAGCACATGCCTCTACTATGGCATCAAGAAAATGATGGACATTCAAACAATCCTATAGTAAATACTTTGTGTATCATTACATGAATTTGAAAGTAGGAAAATTTATGTATATTCTTTTGTGTACTTTATTATACTGACACAAGTATTGATTTTGTCAGAATAAAAAATTGATGATTACAGTTGAAATTGGTTGATTAAAAAGCATATATGGTAAAATAAGAAATAGGATCAAGAATAAATGGCTGATGAATATATGTTGATTGGATTCAAAGTGAATAACTGGTATGAAAGAAGTCAGTTGAAGTGCTTTGGTTAATTAGAGAAAATGAACAATATTAAAACTGGAAAACAAATTTGTAAAAAAAAAGTGCATCTATTAAAAGAAAGGGGGAGACTGAAAAAGGTTTGGATAGGTGAGGTTGATGAAATCCCAAGGAGTGAGTAAAACAGTGTATAAATTTGTGTATAGGCAAGATAAAATCAGGTTGGTAAAAAGATACTGAATAGTATTGACAAATTATATTTAGTTTTTCTTTTCTATTTACTACCTTTTATTTACTACTTATTTGGGGAGAGGACTTTGTATTGATATATACTGCCATAGTTTTAAAAACAGGAAATATTTGAAAAAAGTAACTTAGTCTGCAGATTATATAAAAACTATCAGCACATTAAGGTTTTGGTAAGCTGTGCTATGTATTTGTTTACTTAATAGATTTCCCAAATCAGGGAATATGAACATGATATCAGGGAATATGCTTCCTGATATGAAGCACAAAATTCTTTGTGCGAAATATACATAAATAGAAATGCATAAAATTTCCACAGTATGCTATTTACCCATTTTTATAAGATAAGGGAATACTTGTAGACACCAATACTATGTTAGGCCACCAGAGGTCTCTTGTTCTCTTTTGCTGAAAACTACATATACATAAAGTAACTTCACTCTACACAAAAAGAGAGATTATCTACAAACTATATGTCACTGTTTGGATAGAGAAGTCTGTTGTGGCAGGCAATTTAATATTAAATGGCTTGTTTTGTTGCCTGGAGAAATCCTGTTTGCGGACCCTTTAGCCAGAATTCAAAATTTCCTCACATATAAAAAAACCACCTATACAACTGTCCCCAAACAATAGTTCCCTTGCATGCTCAAATTGTCCCACTATGAACATAATGCAAAAACTTAGGTCTCTGGAGAAGGATCTAATGTTGGAAAAGGTGGAACTAAAGAGAAGGACAACCAGCAGCAAGGGGGATGAAATCAATTACAGTGACAATGAATGTATTTTAGAATATATTTAGAATGTATTTAGAAGACTATATTGGCTCCTGGATCACTCTGGAAAATCCTGTATGGTCACCGAGAGTCAGCACCAGTTTGATGGCACATAATCACCAGCAACTATATTGTTATTTCTGTTGTTCATTCAGTCAGTTATTCTTTCGATAAGGAAACTGTTCCTTCTTTCAAGAGTAATGTTGGAATGTATTTTATAAAATCTTCAGCTTATATTATGTAACATTTTAAATACACATACAAAGAAATTCAGTTTAACTTAACAACAATTGATCTACCAAACTAGTTACTGTACATTAGTAGACTGGAAATCTGAAAATAATAGAAAATTGTGTAACTGCTCTTGAAAAAAAGGGTTTTCTATTTATACATTTTAAAGTAAGATTTCTTGTTGAATTGTAAAATGCTGTTTAGTAAAATAAGAAAATCCTTTAGTAGCAAGTTAATTTCTCCTTGTTACAGAGTCAGTAGAAGCACCATTGAAAGACCAAATTAGGGACAGATTATCATGGAGAAAATTTAGATGGTCACTAAGAGTCAACACTGATTTGATGGCACATAATCAATAATTCTTTTCAGAAGGTCTTTGAAATTCAGTAATTCAGAAAACAATTCTATGGAATTGTTTTTAAATTGGAAAATGTGGTGCTTTCTAATATTCATTATGATATTTATTTCCTTATTTATTGGTAATCCATCTAAATATTTGTTAACAATGTTACTAATTGAATAAGAAAAAACTGGCAATCCAAGAGGGAATTAATTAGTAAGGATTTGCAAAGCATTCAAAAGAAGCACTTCACAGTTTTTGTTCATATGAACTATGCAGTACATCTTGAAGCATTAAAGTTGTCATAACTTCAGAAGGGTAGTAAAGCCGCTGGCTATCTATTTGTGTTTGTGCATGCATAACTGTTTCATTGGTAATCCTACCAGAAATACTGCCTTTGCAGAATAGAAATAAACTTCAAAATAGCCATGAAAGTGTCCCAAAGAACATTACTGTTTTAATGCAATAGAGACATTGTCCTACTCATAGATTGTAAAGCACTTCTTTCAACTACATTGTATACCCTACTGAGTTTTAAATAGTATTAATTCTTAATTTCTTCACTTATTTCAACATCTCCCATATGTATTCTTTTATTCAAATCTATCATGCAATTGAACATATTTTATTGTAATGTTAATCAATATAAATCTAAATAGGTAGTGGTACTAAATTTCCTCCTCTAAAACTAACTAAAGGTTAGAAACCTGCAAATAATTCCAATAGCTGAAGATGTCCAAGTAGCTGGAAGTCATGCATCCATTCCAGCGTGGAATGATGCAGCTCTAATGACTGGTGTCATTCTTAATTAAAATGAAAACTGGCAGGAGGTAGAGAATGACACTCATGCAAATCACTGATAACAGTATTAAGAGATTAACTCATTCTTGAAACCACAAAAAGGTTTAAATTTTAGTGAAGTGCCAATTTTGTAATCCAATCCAATTCTGTAGATTCCTACTCACAAGAAAACTACCCTAATTTATTTATAAGAAATTATTAATAATAATATCTGAATGTCTGGCATGGTTGAAATATCATCATATATAAAAAACAAAACCCCATTTTTCCCATCTGCTTACCCATCAAATCTAAAAGAAAAACCTCCAGTTCAGCAATACATTTACTCTATAAATTCTCTGAATTGAAGTACGTATCTGATCCCAATAACTATTAGCCTTCTTATATAGTCACCAAAGGTGATGAAAAAGTGCCTTCAGAGAGGTTACATTGCCAACTTATGTTTAACATACCATTTATACTTTTTTGATTATGTATCAGGTGTTAAATATCAACATACATCTTTTAAATTATAACTCAAAGTTAATATCAGTTCCTTCCATATAATTTCCCACTAACTCAGCATTATGTTTTATCCAAAAGAAAAATTGTCCAGTTAGTCATAAAATCTTTAACATTGATCTTATATATTCAATAAATGTTTATACATCTTGGAAACAAGATGGTCACTGTTAGTATACCACTCAAGTTCAAATTAAGTTTTCTCATTTGTAAAAGCAAAATTTGTATCTGAATTACATCTTTCTAACAGTTGAACATAAACGAACAATTGACAATTAAAATCCTCCTTTTCCAGTTCCTTGGTGTTTTATTTAAAGTCTCCTTCAAAAGGTCAATAAATCTGCTTAAGTCAACTAAATTTGTGTAGACTTCATTTTTCGTCTGAAGAGTTTATTGGGGTGACAATCATAGAGGAATTTTGGAAGTCAATCTTAATGTATTCCAAACATTCAGTATGGCATGAAAATCTCTATTAACTCTATTATGGTTAATCTCTTAACTCTATTATGATTTGTCATACTATAGATAGGCGTGACACTCAAATATCGAACCATATCCTTTCATATCCAGTAACCTTCTATTTTTCAAAGTGATCCAGTCTTTCATCTGTAACAAGCAGCAAGCAGCAAGCAGCAAAATACAATTGTAAATCATATAAGCCTAACCTTATCTCTTTTTTTGGTATCTTGCAATAATTTATGTTTAATTTTCCCCCTTGCTATAAAAACATTTAAGTAGGTTGTTATTGATATTGATGACAGCACAAAGTATTGATATTGATGTCTGTAAAATGACAAATCTATTGAGTAATATCTGTTTTACAACATAGTTACTGACAGAAATCTGTTTTAGTATGTGCAAGTTATGTATATGTATGATATTTGATTTTCTTCCCTTTGACTGTATCCGACTTTCAGAGACTGCCTGGACAAGTCCATGCAATTTCCTTAGCAAGGTTTTAGAAGTGGTTTGCCATTGCCTGCTTTCTAGGGCTGAGAGAGAATGATTAGCCCACAGTCACCCATTTGGCTTTGTGCTTGAGGCTGGACTATAACTCCAGGTCTCCCAGTTTATAGCCTGATAATTTAATCACAATCCATAGGTGATTGTGAAATATAGTGGTGGTTCAAAGGGGGAGAAACTATCAAAGTTTTGATGTGCATTTAAACTGGAAGCCTTAATTTCCCCCTCTATTTCAAACAATACCAATAAAAATCATAAGGATACAAGCAACAAGTTACAGCTGTGCAGTCATAGGTGGGAGGAGATGGGTGATAGGAACAATGAGAAGACTAATAGTAATAGAAATGCAGTCTTAGTAAATAATTTGACAGTGATGAGGGAATTATTTGTTTAGTAGAGTGATGGCGTTCGGGGAAAAACTGTTCTTGTGTCTAGTTGTCTTGGTGTGCAGTGCTCTATAGTGTCATTTTGAGGGTAGGAGTTGAAACAATTTATGTCCAAAAGGGCTGCCTTCTAGGAAGATTTTACTTCCATGCGGAGCTGAAATCTGTGGGCAGGCAGCTTTCCCCCTGTTTCCTTAACATTGTGGGAGACAGCTTAACAACTGTAACCCGAAGTGGGATTGAGCAAAGCAGTTATGTTGGTGTTTTAATGACTGCTTCATTCAGTGACCGAGAGTTTGGTCTTAATCGAGGACTACCTGTAGTCAGCAGTACTAATTCCACTCAGAATTATCTGACAAGACTGTGTGAATAGCAATAACAATAATAAGAACAATAATTCATTAAACATGAAACTCAGTTGAATTTTCAGTTGACTTGAGTTTTATGTTTAATAAATAAAGTAAATAATAATAGGCGTAGCAATAAGACAGAGTGGCCTATCACTTCATTTAATACTGCAATACTGATTCTAACCACTGTGCCACCACAGACGACTCTGGCATGGTACCTTGTAATGTATTCTCATCTTTCTCCCGAATAGGCATTCGTTAATCCTGAAGATACAGCATCGTTTGGAAAAGGAGAGAACGCGAAAAAGTATCTAAGGACCGATCCTGATGTGGAACGTGTACGCAGGTAATTCTGGAGCTTCTTATCAAGCACACAAATAAAGAAAAGGAAAGAAAAAGAATACGTGGGATGGTAGAGCGCAAAAGGCTCTCACCAATGTGCCCGCCGTTGATTTTCAATCACTGACTTAGAAAAAATACTGATAGCGCCGTCGCTCGGTCCGTCTTGTTTCTTTGATGATCCTCTGTAGGGGGGGAACAAAATGTTCCATGACTCTTTGCTTGAATACCTCTGTCTCTCCAGTCTCCTGGCCGTGTTTATGATGGCCTCTGCTATTGCAACGCCTCGAGTTTGCATATTTAATTCCCACAGTCAATGTGCCATCTAATTCACAGCAGAAACGGGCAGTAGCCTGAATTGGCCATGCTAGTCTTCCGGTGCTGATTTGTTGAATGCAATTTGCTGCTTCCCCTTTTTTATAACCAAAAAAATAAAATGAATTGGAGGGAAGGATAAATTATCCTAAGGCTGATCCTGGGATCGCCTTGTTTTGCTCAAATAGGAAAAAAAAATGAAACTCAGGTTTTTATTCGGATATACCGTATAAAAGACACACCTTTTCCCCCCCTAACAGAGGGTGGAAATGTTGGTGCGTCTTATTCACCGAATACAGCAATTTTGGCCTCCTGAAGCCCCTTCCCTGCATCCCATTTTTCCAAAAAATGGGCCCGTTTTTCTCAAAAACGGAGTGCACAGAAGATTTGGGAGGCTTGCAGAGTGTTTGTGTGGAGTGGGGGAAGGCAAAAACTACCCCATTTTTGCAAAAAAACGGGTGAAAAAGAGGCCGTTTTTCACAAAAACAAGCTCGTTTTTGGCTTCCCCCAGCCCACAGAAGCAGTTTGCAGGCTTCCCAAACCCTTTGCACGCTCCATTTTTTGCAAAAACGGGTGAAAAACAGGCCTGTTTTTGAAAGGAACGGGGTGCGCAGAGGGTTTGGGAGGTCTGCAGACTGCTTCTGAAGGCTGGGGAAAGGCAAAAGTTCCCCCGTTTTTGTGAAAAATGGGTGAAAAACAGGGCCAATTTTGAAAAAAACGGGGTGCACAGAGGGTTTGGGAGGCCTGCCGACTGCTCCTGGGGCCGGGGAGGACAAAAACTTTTTTTTCTTATTTACCTCTTTGAAATCTTGGTGCGTCTTATATTCTGAAAAATACGGTATTTATGACCTCATGAATAGAGGGCCCTTAATCTAGAAGAAAAGTCAGCCGTTTTTCTTTTGAAGATTAATATGAGTTCAAGAACAGCTGTTAGTGTTTTGTTGGTGCCAAATATGAAGAAACCTCTAACCCTGTGAATCTCCTTGTGTTTCCTTCCCCTAGAATCCATCTCAACGACCTGGAGAACATTATTCCATTTCTTTTTGTTGGGTTCTTCTACTCTTTGAGTGGCGTGTCCCTCTCTACTGCGTTGCTGCATTACCGGATTTTTCTTGGTTCTAGGATCTTCCATACCATTGCTTAC
>JANHFT010003771.1:22874-33433 GCA_032467955.1 Pseudoxenodon macrops
AGTCGGTAGATAAATGTTCCGACTCCGACTCCTCAGTTTTTTGTACTTCCGACTCCGACTCCAGGTACCCAAAATTTACTCCGACTCCTCGACTCCGACCACAGCACTGCTAGAGACAACATAAATCTACCAGAGTATAAACCCAATCCTGTGCCTTCAACAAGACAGTAAACTATATTGTATTTAAAGCAAGTTATAAATCATTTACAAATATGCTTTCCATTGTTTGGTTATCTTTAGTTTTTCTTTATTTGGACCTTGACAATATTCTTTCAATACAACTGTTCTGTTAATTGCTTGGGTTTTGGATTTATTATTTGTCTGCTTTGATTAAATCATATACCAGTAGTTTTTAATGGCATCAATTATGGACATCTCTCAGCATTACATGACCATTCTAAAACTCCTTGAAATTTTCTTGAAATTTAGATGTTTAGTTCCTTTATGTAATTATGTATGAGCCTGACAATTATTTGAACTAGAAATGAAGTGTAAATTTCATTACGACATCTTTACTTATTTAGTGTGGTGAAAATTAAATGCACATTCCTAAACTATTAATTAGTTCTATTAATTTCCTTTTCACTTTGCCAAAATGACTATTTTATTTAGTAATAGGCTGCAGTGCAGGTTCTAACTTACCTCGCCGCCGGTTCGCTGTCGCCCGCGCAACATGGGCGCGCCTCATGGACGTGCGCATGCGCAGTAGAAAAAAATCAAAGAAAAAACCAAAAAGATGCCAATGCATGCAAAGTGTCGGAAACTTGGCTTCTGCACATGCACAGAAGAAAAGAAACCCCGGGGGGGGAAATTAATCCCCCCTCCCCCCCAAAAAAGATGAACCGGCTCCGTGATGTCACCAGCGCCTTACTACCTATTCAGAAGAACCAGTCCAAACCGGTAGGAACCCACCTCTGCTGCAGTGAAGAGAATTTTTGGAATATTTCTTTAAAATATTAGTTCCTTTTTTAAAAATCTGTTACAAAACTAAATAAACACATTACCTTTCTGATTTTAAACTGGGGAAAGAATGAAATAACAGTCTTAAAATGGAAAGAAGACATGATACTCAGGAAAAAAAACACAAGGAACAGTTTTGTTTTTCTATTACTTACTTATGGTAAGTAAATGTATTGTTCTCTGCTGGCAAACTGTAACCATTTGCTCACAGCATGTTCCCCATTAGGCCATTAATTCTGTAAAAGTTAGAAATGCTCATTACTAGCTGTCTGCTGTGAAATAGTACAGAATTGATTCACTGTCTGGTCAATAATTGGTACCAAGTAAATGAGCATTTTTCTTTTTTTTTAACATTTCATAAGCTGACTTGAATAACCTAGTTATCCTAGAGCTAAGATCCCAATTAAAATTAACTGGTCTCTGAATATTTAATATCTATCTTGTTATTAAGGCAAACAATAGATAAAATCATATATAAGGACATAAACATAGGTTTTGCATTTTATCAGTACAGCATTATTGTTCCTGCAGTTACTGTCTTCCATAAAAACACTTGAATAGTACAAATTCCATTTTCTACTCTTTCAAAACTAATGTTTAGTTAGCATGACTGGAAGCTTCTAATGATCCATATTCAGTGAGTTTTCATAAACTCAATTTTATGTGGCATCATGATTCACTGGCAAATTGATGAAGTGGTTTGTTTCAGATTTTATTTTTGCTGTGCTTCTGCCATTATAATGGAAATTATACTGAATGGATTTCTCTTACAACCTTCCATATGCTTTTCAAATATGATCTTGAGAATATTGGATTATCTCTGAAGTATATTGGGAGGTATTTGAATCCAGAGAGTAGAAGAACAGGGGAAAGCTTCTCTTGGTTCTCCAATGCCTTTGAATGATGTTGATACAGTCCATTGTTACTGTTATAATCCACCTTGTGAAGAAACTAATAGAAACTCCTATATTGAAAAGGTAAAACATGTAGCTCACCAGCTTATAACTCTATTTAGGCAGTCTCATGAGGTGCCCTAAAAGATTAGCTTCTGTTTCTAAATTATTCTTTGCATATAGTATGCTAACCTAAAATGTAGTTTTTATTTGGCATAATGTGTGAATTATTCTTTCTCAGTTAAAGACTTCATTACAAGTCAATAGTAAATGACTTTATCTATTTTTGTTTGTTTATTACATTTATTTGCCACCCATCTTGTTTTGAAGCAACTCGGTATGTATAGCAATAAAAGCATTACAATAATAAAATATAAATATTTTTAAAACAATACAAATGGAAATTACAATCAAAAATAGAATTATAAAGGGGAAATGGGATTGCCTCTTAATTGATCAACCGCCTCCAGTGTTATGCTCCCCCATCACAAGGGGTCCCAAGCTATCTGGCAGAGCCAGGTCTCTAGGCCCTTATGGAAGATCAGAAGGGTGGAAGCCAATATCACCTCAGGGGGTAAGATGTTCCAAAGGGCAGGAGCCATGGAAGGGAAGGCTCTTGTCCTGGACCCCACCAATCAGAATTCCTTGACTGACATGTGCCCATAGCATGTCTCCTCCTCAGGCGTGGATGGAGCAGGCCAGTCCCACTGGGGTGAGAGGGTTCCTTAAGTTTATGTATCACATTAAGCTAAGATTAAAGCTAATTTATATTTTAACATGGTATGCCTTTATTTATTTATCACATTTAGAAACTGCCTCTCTCATTCAGAGAGGATACTGTACAAATAAACAAATCTGTCATAAGAAAATAACTAATAAAAATCTATATCTTTAGACAAATCACCAAGTATATATATAAAGATGGTTAATAAAAATATCTAAGAATGAAAATGTATGTGAATGATGAATAAATTGTCTATATATAATTAAAAATAACCCGCCTCTCACACATAGAGTACATTTTTTATTACAACAGATATTTCAAAATGCTAAGAAGAAGAAGAAAAGATACAAGGAAATTAAATTAAATTAAGCTATGTAAATTTGGACAAGATGTGCCCAAGTAGATTATATTAAATAGTACATATAAAAATAATAAACTTTATATTTTTATTAAAACCAAATCAATAATAAGTAGGGGCAACCAATGTCAAAGTAATTCATCAGAATAAACAATATACGTTTCTGTATAATAATGTAAAAAAATCTATCATTATAATGAATCAGATAAAATTATAATATTTGAAAGACAACATTGAGAGAAACCAAAACATTGGAGATAGTACAAGTTCATTTGCAGAATTATAGCCCATAAATAAAGTAAAATTGAATTCTGTTGCAATTTTGTTTATATTTTGACATTGTTGCATATTCTTACAGTTTTGACTGCTATTATAGAAAAGTAAAGTCAATACTTAAGATTTGTTTATGATCTATTTACTTAAGCGTCATGATTTTCATCAAATTTGGAAAAAATAATGATTCAATCTGACATTTACAGAATATTTTTAAACATGAATTAGCAAAAATCTTGTAATAGTTTCTTTTCCTCAGTGTAATATTTGCAGTTAATTTAATATTTATCTTCTAATGATATTACTATTACCGGTAAGTATATCAGTCCTGTTTTTTAATCACATTTCAAAATCATTTTATAAATAATCCCCAACAAATGTGCTGAATTTTATATTTCAAGTTTCTGTTTAAGTTTCTTGAGTGTTCAATCTTGTTCATGTGCTTTCTTTTGAGTTGTATTATTTCTTTGAAGATAATTTAACCAATGATACATTTCTGACTATTCCAACAAGAGCTTCTCCAAATATTTCATTTTGGTTTTATTAAGGATTAAATCTCACAATTTATAAGAATTTCTCTACTACATTTTTTTTTTTTGGTGGTGGTGGAGTCAATTTACCTTCAGGAAAATAAATATTTAGTACTGAAACAAGGGTGTAAGCAGTGGTGGGATTCCGCCAGTTTCCAGTTTGCGTCATTTTGTGAGAACCGGTTGTTAACTTTCTGAGCAGTTTGGTGAACTGGTTGTTGGAAAAAAATCATTAGAGAAGAATACCAGTTGTTAAATTATTTGAATCCCACCACTGGTGTAAGTCTGGTCTTACTATTTTTCTATATTTATTCCCATGCATCAATATAATTATTGATCCCTTATAGATTGTATACTTCTGTTTTTATCCAATAAAAAATAGTTACGCAAGCCTTCTGTAAGCCCTACTTCATCAGTCGAAATAACTTAGCTATATGTAGGTATGATCCAGTCTGTAATCCAAGTTAAACATTCAGTCTGATAATATAATTTTAGATTTAGTTCAGCCAGTGCACTTCGTTCTTCCAGACTGCAAATCTTATTTTTACTCATTATAGGTTTGTCATGGGTTTATAGGAAATCAAAATATCACTTCGTTAACCAATCAAACAATAAATTCAGATTTCTAATAATAAAGCATCATTTCACCTTTTTATATTTGAAAATTGTACATGGTGGGGTTCTTTTATCCATTGATAGTGCAAACAAGAATATATTTATATTATATCCAGAGTACATGTCTTTTTTATCATTGTTTTATTTTATTTTTGATTAAACTGCATATTAAAACCCTCTGAATAGCTGATTTAGAAAGGCAGTACAATAGTATGACAGTAATAAATTTTATTTGAGGAAATATAATCTGCATGTTGTACCTATTTAATAAATTATATTTCACATTGTTAATGTGATAATGAACATCTGAAAAACACGAACAATTTTGTAAACAATCATTCATAAGACAGAGGATAACAAGTAATATCTATTGTAAAGTTTTCATTACAAATTGGAAGGACTATTTAAAATTCTGGTTCTGCTTGGTTTTAGACACTATTTTATTCTGAAAGATTCTCAAGTACTATACAATAGAGCACTTAGTATCATGCTGAGAGATTATTTATACTCTGAGAAGATTTCTTAATCCAGTTAAAGATGCAAGGAACAGAATAATTCCAGTTCTAATGGGTTGTAAAATGGTAACAATTCATCAGTGCCTTTTTGTGCAAAATTATTTGCGATTTCACAAAACTTTTTTTAAATATCTTAAGTACTCCATATAATTAGGTATCTTACCAACTGCTTAATTAACTGAACAGAGATGGATGGAACTAGTTTATGGAAATGAATTAACTAATCCAAACTGTTGGCATAGTAAATATCAAGTCACAGTATAGTAAACATTTGAATACTTAAATTAAAAGTGAAATATGCAATGGTTCTTTTTGATAGTCCTCTTCCAAAAAGTAGTAGTCCCACTTTAAAAAAACAACATCATTAGCAATTATTTGGATGTATCGTTAGCAAATCTCATAAGGATATAAACATTCAGCAGTTACCTATAATCCATATATTTGCCCAAAGTTCGTAGAATATGGAAAAAGAAAATCAAGGAGTTTCATTGTAAATATTTGGATATTAGTGTTTAAGATACAGTTAAATGAAAAACAATATGCTGCATGAAACATAATTCCAAGAATGGAATTGCAAATTCTGAGCCTTAATAGCCTTTTTTAAAATACTGTACATTTAAATTTTCAAAGGTAGATTTTAAGAATTTGACTAAAAGTGAGTTCATTTAATTTGTATGCCATTCAGAGTCAGTGTTGAGTTTGATGGCCTTATAAGTCTAAAATTTAAAAATAAATAAATATAGGTAGTCTTTGGTTAACAAAGGAACCAGAATTTACCTCGCGTAAGCAATGTAGTTGTAAGTCACAATATCATGTGATCATATCGCTTAGTGATGGTGATCCCAGCAGACCCTGTAGTGATCATTATGCAAGGATTGCTGTTCATCAAGCTAGTGCCAGAGAGCTCACAAGCAGGCCAGCAGACAGGTAAATAGCTACTGCCAGGCAGGGAAGACTGTGCAGGTGGCAGGTATGGCACAAATGTAGCATGGCTGGAGTTGACTGATGCCAGGTGGGGGTGAAATTCAAGCAACTTTTGATGTAAGTTGTAGCCTTCTTTCTACTTCCCATTGATTTTGTTCATGGGAAGTCATCAACCGTCATATGTGCAAGTCAGTTGCAAAAGTGCCCAGATCACAGTCACATGACTGCAGGAGTGTGAGACAACTTGGATGTATGACTAAGGATTAGTCATTATTGTTCATTCAGTGCCATTATAACTTCAAACAGTTGCTGAATGAGTAGTCATTGAACAAGGATGATCTATACCAGTTTTATTTCGCTATAATTTATAATCTCAACTCTATTACTGTGAAGCTTACAGGAGTATAAAACTTTTTAACAGGATTAACATGATCACAAGATAAGATGACTTTCAAATGCCAGGTACTACTTGTGTTTTTATCAATTTTCAGTGGTGGTTATAACCCAAAATAAACAGATCCTTTAAAAGTTAGACTCTAGGGTCGCATTAGACTAATGTAACATATTTATTTCCTTAACTGGAGAATTTAGAGCAATTTTGGTATGACACATTGGGTTAAGATAGAAAAAAAATCCTGTTATAATATTTGATTTACTGTACAGTATATATCACTGTGAAAATAATAAAAACTGGGTAGAAGTTTAATGTTGACTTACTTTTCAAAGATCATAGATTTCCTAAACTTGCTATCCTTTTTATATTCACATACATATTCTACTTATTTTTAAGGAATATAACAGAGTCAGTTTTATAATTAAAGATATGGTTTAAAAACACAATGTGTTACATATAATTAAGTTACATTGTAATTGAATGCAAATATATAAATGAGTTTCAAGTAAAGTTACAGAAATAATAAAATGCATGAAATTAAAGATGGTAGCACAGAGTATCAGTTATTCCAAGGAAATAAGAAATAGTCTGTTATGAGTGGTATATTACAGTAAAATGGGATCTAATGAAAATGGTAGGTTTCCATTGTAATACTGGTAGTATTTAATAACTTACTTCCTTTAAACTGAGGGAGGGGTTGTATTTTCATTGAAATCACCTACAGGAGTACTTCCTTCGGCATTCTTGTGTTAATCATATATTTATAGCTAATATTAAAGGTTCTTAACCCTGGGACATCATGAGTTTCTATATGCCATTAACAAGAACAGTAGGTAGAGGATATTTCTGGTTCCACAAAGATGAATTATAGCTTAGTGAAGAAATAATGAGCAATTGGAATTAACAATCAGAAACTTACATGTCTCCTGAGTATTTGCATTTTGGTGTAAATAAGTTCAGGATACCAAATATTATAATGCAGTTTAAATAATGGTAATTTTAAAAGCCATTTTGGTGTTGTAGTTAAAGACAACAGACTAGAAACCAGGAAACCTTGACCTTTAGTTCTGCCTTAGATGTGAAGCCAGGGTCCCTACAAAATCTTTGAAATTGAGTAATGTACTCTGCATTTCAGAAAATCACCTCCAAATTTTAGCAGCAGGTCCTATCATGTTGTGATTTTCTGAGCTGCAGAGTAAATTACTCAGCTCCAAAGATTTTGTAGGGACCCTGGCTTCATATTTAAGGGAGAACTAAAGACCAAGGTTTCCTGGTTTCTAGTCAGCTGCCTATAACCACACCACCAAAATGGCTGTTAAAACAATATTTAGGAGACCAGCACAATTTGACCTTACACTGAGATGTCATCTGATGGGAAATTAATCAAACAAATCTACTAACACCATCTTTCTTCCTCCCAATACCACTGGAAAATATATTACAAATATGAATGTCATTAGTAATAATTTAATAAAATATGTGTGCAGCCTCTGATTGAAATTAAGAATTGAAATGATTATTTCCCTTGTTAGTTGTTCTAATTGTTTGATTTTCTCCAAAATTCAAATTGAATCTGTCTTTCCCTGTCCTTGAAATAAAGGAAAACATATCTTAACCTTTTGTGTAACGTTCTTGAAAAGTGCTATTGTACATTGGCTTCTTTGCTATCTTTCTTCGTCTTCCACCCCATTAAAATTAGTTATTTGTATAGAAGCATCGCGAAAGGCTGAAACATTTAAAGTAAATTACACTTACTAATGAATATTTTTTTCAAACATTGCAATATTATGTTTTCAATACACATGTTTTAATATACAAAATATACATGTTTATTTTCCTGGCAGGTCACAGTAATGAAAGGCAGCAATAGGAATAAAGACCACTCAACAGACGGAGAAGGGACTGGAAAACGACCAAAGAGGAAGTGTCTTCAGTGGCATCCATTACTTGCAAAGAAAATTCTTGACTTTTCTGAAGAGGAGGAGGAGGAAGAAGACGAGGAAGATATTGAAAAGGTAAAATTACCCTTTTGAAAAGTAGAATTAAGAATGACACCCAGTGATGGGATTCAGCCAGTTCACACCACTTCATGAGAACCGGTTATTAACTTTCTGAGAAGTTTGGTCAAGTGGTTGTTGGAAGAAATCATTAGGGCAGAGAACCGGTTGTTAAATTATTTGAATCCCAACACTGATGACACCCCTACGTTTATGTGGATCTTCTCAAAATACAGGTTGTTGTCAACATACAACCACAATTGAGCCCAAAATTTATGTTGCTAAATGAGACAGTTAAGTGGCTTATGCCCCATATTACAACATTTCTTGGCACAGTTATTACGTGAATGATTGCAGTTGTTAAGCTAGTAAAACTGTTGTAAAATGAATCTGGCTTCCCCATTGACATCGCTTGTCAATTGATCAATTGACCAGGGGACACAACCATCATAAATATGAACCAATTGCCAAGCATCTGGATTTTGATCACATGATCATGGGAATGCTGCTGCAACAGTTATACTTGTGAAAATGGTCAAAGGTCACTTTTTCAGTGCTGTTGTAATTTTGGACTGTCACTGAATGAATGGCTGTAAGTCAAGGATTACCTGTTTTAAGAAATTAAGCTAATTTATAAATAGCCTTTTTCATATGAGAATCTGAAAATGGACTGTATACTCAATGAACCATATGTTTAATGGTGTTTTGAAGAGCATTTTTATAAGGCATATACTGATTTTGAAAACTAAGAAGATATTTCCTGAATCATATTGTGGTATCCTGACTACAACAGATGAACATATTATTCCTCAAATTGTATTTGATTAACATATGAAAACACCAGACCCTAAAGCCTCAAAAGTTTTTTCTTTGAAGTTGTCCCACCTTCACCCAAATACTGCTATTAATATCTGATGCTAAAGAGAATATATAAGCAGAATGAACTTAATTTAATTTAATTTAATTTAAATAGTTCATTTTAGGCACTGATTTTGATTTTGAGTCGATCTTAGCAATAGCACTTAGACTTATATATTGCATAGTTGTCTACAGCCCTTTCTCTCTAAGCGGTTTACAGAGTCAGCATATTGCCCCAACAATCTGGATCCTCATTTTACCAACCTTGGAAGGATGGAAGACTTAAGACGATCAGGATCGAACTGTTGGCAGTTGACAGAATTACCCTGCAATACTGCATTCTAACCACTGTGCCACCACAGCTCTTGGGAGTATAGCCATGTACAATAAATCCAAAGAGGAAAAAAACCTACAGTATACCAAATTTTTCGTAGTATAAGATACCCTTTTTCCTCCCTAAAAGAGGGTGAAAATTTGATTGTAGCCCTGGCCACCTAACCCCACCGTTTGGCCTCTGCCTCCCAGCAATTTATTTCCTTAAAGCAAACACCCTGTTTCAGTTTCAGCTTCTGCACGGCCTGATTAGCACAAGCAGGTTTTTGTCGTTGGATCGGCTTCCCGACCATCAGCTGATTCAGGGGCAGAGGCAGTTTTTCCCCCTTGTGCTAGCTAAACAGACTATGCTGAAAGTGAAGCTGAAACAGACTGTTTGCTGCAAGGAGGCAAATTGCTGGGAGGCAGAGGTAGAGGCAGATTTTTTTCCTTGTTTTCCTCTCCAAAAAAGGTAGGTGCATCTTATACTTCGGAGTGTTTTATACTCCAAAAAATACAGTAATCATGAAAGAAAGAAAGAAACAACCAACGGTGGATCTAGTTAATTACACCTCACTATATGAAACTGGGAGCCACCCATACATTTCCAAATTTAAAATGATGTAGATTTTATTTTTATTCCTTTAGTCAATCAACTCAAGTAGCTACATGCATGGTGTATTCAATTCAAAGAAAAACACATTAAAATACAGTAAAATATATTTGTCACAGACAACTTCAAACAGTCAAAATAAGAAACGGGCACAAAACTTTCTGATTCACTGCTTAGGGATAAAACATAATCTTCTGAAATATGCGGTCATCTGAACTTTTTTTAAAGTTTTTTTATTTTATTTCCATACAGACATTCACATGTTTATTATCACATTTTACATGTCATTCCGTTATTTACAAAAAAAATGTATACATATATTCTATTTTATATTATTCTTCTGTTAGTTCAAGGTTGCTTCTTTATCATCCCCCCTTTCTCTTTCTTACCCTCCTTTCCTTCTTCCCCCCTTCCGTTTCTACTTCCCTTCTCTTTTTCCCACTCCTCTTCCCTAGCTTCCCTCCTACTCTCCCTCCTAACTCTCTTCTCCCCTCCTCCTCCTTTCTTCCTTCCTACTTCATGTCTCTCCTTCTCCTTCCCTTACTACGCTTATCTATTTTTCTGAGATGGTATTCCAGCAACCTTGAATTATT